>MU183670.1:0-24735 GCA_016904865.1 Pissodes strobi | reverse complement strand
GATAGATAGATAGATAGATAGATAGATAGATAGATAGATAGATAGATTATCCCATTATCTCAGACGGGGAACCATGGGAAGAGGCACAGGATACGAATATTTTTGAGGCATTAAAAGCCATGAAGAAACAAGTGCTGCGAGACAAGATATCTAAGCTGGCTATACCTGATATGGAGGGAGTAGTAGGTCTCGTGGCTACGAGAATCATGGAGTTCCTTTTTTCAGACACCGCAGTGGAAATTACAGTATACCAAGCAGCTACTACTAAAGGGAAAAGCCTGGTAGACATGCCCAGGACTAAAGTGTCAAACAGAAGCAGACTAAACACAAACACAGAAGATCCAGACAAAATTTCCAAGAGGAAAAGACCAAAGCAGGATGCCCTCAAAATCACTATGGGGAACACAACATATGCGGACCTACTTAGAAAAGTGAAACAGGCTGTAAACCACAGCGAACTAGGAGTGGAGGTAAGAGACCTCAAAAAAACCAAAACGGGAGACCTACTCCTCACAGTGCAGAACGGGTAGAGTAAAGCCGAAATCCTAAAGCGAGAAATTGGGGGGAAACTGCCAGAAGCAAAAATATCTCTTCCCGCAAACAAAAAAGTCTTGCACATTAAGGGGATGGATGAGCTCGCGAGCTCGCAACAGAGGAAGAAGTAAGAGAAACCATATCTAAATCCCTCTCAATAAGGTTAGAAGAAGTAAAATCCCTGCGGCCCGCATACGGGGGCAAACAAAACCTGACTGTAAAAGTAACCGAAGCAGAGGCAGAGAAACTTATTGAGATGGACAGAATTAGAATCGGGTGGACAAGATGCAAGATTCTTGAGAGGCTAAAAGACCCAAAATGCTTTAGATGTTGGCAATTTGGGCATGTTAAAGCGGAATGTAACGGACCAAATAGGGAACAATTATGTCTGAATTGCAGTAAAGCAGGACATAAAGCAACAGAGTGCAGCAACAAGGCTTATTGCATACACTGCCGGGAAGAAGGCCACCGATCAAGTAGTTCCAAATGTCAGAGGAACGTGAACCGGAACGCCAAAGCAAGAGACCAGATAGAAGTGGCATCAAATGACAATATTGGAAGTGAAGCTACTCCAAATCAACACTAACCGGAGCCGTCCAGCGCAAGATATGGCCTTAGCAACGGCCCAGGAAGTAGGGGCGGCCATGGTGCTCATCTCTGAGCCAAATCGAAATGCTATTGCCAAGCGAAAAGACTGGACGTATGATGACCGCCTGGACACCGCCATCAAAGTTGTTGACCGAGACATAACCATAAAGAGACAAGGCCAAGGCCGGGGATTCACATACATTGCAACCCATGCGTTTACGGTGTACAGCTGCTACGCGTCACCCAATCAAGACACAGAGGACCTAGAGGGGATCCTCGTGGAAATTGGAACACTAGTGCGACGCCACAAAGAAAAAGCCATTATAGCCGGGGACTTCAATGCCAAGTCGCCGCAGTGGGGTATGGGCTTTACCGATAAGCGTGGCAGTATAATGGTGGAATGGATTGCTGCAAATGACCTAATATGCACAAACAAAGGGGACAAACCTACTTTCGAGAGGCAAAACTGTACCTCCATCATCGACCTCACCATGACGACGGCTGACGTCCATATCACGCGATGGGAGGTGAGCGACAATGAATCAATGAGTGATCATAACTACATCATTTTTGAAGTTGCAGAAAAGAAGAATGTACGTGAAGGAGGAAACCGGAAACCCAGAGGCTGGCAAGTGAAGAAACTCGACAGAAGAGGACTGCAAGATACGTTAGCAGAAATGACGGACGAGAGGGTAGCGTGTACCGCCAGAGACTTCTCAAATGTGTTGTCCAAAATTTGTGACGCAACAATGCCAAAGAAACGAAATTCCGGGAGAAGAAAGCCGGCTTATTGGTGGACCGAGGAAATTTCGGAACTGCGCAAAGAGTGTACAAGGAAAAGAAGAACATACACCAGAAATGCAGGAAAGAATCTGCCTGCACTGAATCAATATCTCTTCGAGGAATATAAAGACTGCAAAAAAAAGCTGAGGAATACCATCAAGGCAACAAAAGGAGCATGCTGGAAAGAACTGTGTGGGGATGTTGAGAACGACATTTGGGGTAACGGATACAACATCGTCATGAAGAGAATAGAAGGCTACCCACCGAGGCCAAACATGTGAATGGAAAATATGGAGGAAGTGGTAAAACACCTGTTTCCAATACACCAGAGGGTGCAATTCATGTGCGACAAGGACGCTGTACATCAAAGCTTTAACATAGAGGAGCTACAGGCAGCAGCGGGGAAGCTGAAAGTAAACAAGGCGCCGGGGCCAGGATGTATTCCTCCAGAGATACTGAAGGAGATGGCAAAGGGTAAGCCCGAAGGTGTACTTAAAGTATACAACAAACTGGCATCTCGAGGACAGTTCCCTGAACAGTGGAAGCGGGCCAGACTTATCCTTCTAAGGAAAGGGGACAAGCCCCTAGACAACCCAGCCTCATATAGGCCTATCTGTCTCCTGGATGTGGAAGGCAAATTATTTGAGCAGCTTATTCTGGGACGGCTCAAGGCTGAACTTAAGCGCACGGGAGGACTGGCGGACAGACAGTATGGTTTCAGAGAAGGCAGACAAACGGTGGATGCAATTAACGAAGTAGTCAGGATTGCTAGAGAAGCAGCGGACTACCCCTGGCCCCAGAAAAGGATATGTGCAGTGGTTACAATCGACGTCAAAAACGCTTTTAATAGCGCGTCATGGCAAATAATTCTTAACGAACTAAGTAGCAGGGGAGTCGATGAAAGTTTACTGAGACTCATCGCGAGCTATCTCTCAGAGAGAGGGCTTATCTTGGAGGCGGAAGGCAAAGTGAAGTTCGTGGAGGTAAATAGCGGAGTGCCTCAGGGATCAGTACTGGGCCCAACGCTGTGGAACGTCCTTTACGATGAACTGCTGAGAATGAAAATGCCGGAAGGCATGACGCTGGTTGGTTTCGCGGACGACGTGGCTTTGGTCGTAGTAGGCAGAGAAGAGCGAATGCTCATGGAAAAAACAAATATTGGCCTCCAAAAGATATCCAAATGGATAAACAAAAAGCAGCTAAGGCTAGCGCCTGAGAAGACTGAGGCAATTCTACTTACAAGAAAGAGAAAAATGGACCCTATATTCTTCGAACTACAGGGAACGATCGTCACGCCCTCAAACTCAGTTAAATATCTAGGTGTATGGCTGGACAGGAAAATGACTTTCAAGGAGCACATTAAGCAAACGGTGCAGAAGGTGGAAAAAACGGTGAGGGCCCTTTCTAGCCTAATGCCCAACATTGGGGGACCCCGAGCAGCAGAAAGGAGAATCCTGGCTAGTGTTGTACAGGCGCAGATACTGTATGGTGCTCCAGTTTGGTATGGCGTAACGGAGACTCCGACGCTTCTGAGAGACCTAGCTAGATTACAAAGAACTATGTCAATTAGGGTCACTAGTGCTTACAGATCCATATCGGCTGAAGCTGTCGGAGTCATAGGGGGAATTGCCCCCATAGACCTCGTCGTAAGGGAAAGAGCGGAAATATACCAAGGAGACCAAAAACAAACTGCCAGAGAAAACCTTGTATCCAGATGGCAGCAAAAATGGCAAAATAGCACGAAAGGTCGGTGGACATATTTTCTAATCCCAGATATTTCGACGTGGATCAGTAGACCGTATGGCGACGTGGATTACTTTTTGACGCAGGCGTTGTCCGGGCATGGTTGTTTTGGTAAATATCTACACGAGAGGGGTAAGCTGGAAACTGATAGATGCACCTACTGCAGGGAACTTGACAATGCAGAACACACACTCTTTGAATGCCCAAAGTGGGATGAAACGAGAGCGGAGTTTGAGGAAAGAACTGGAAGAGTATTTAATGCTGAGAATTTTGGGGTTGGCTTAGTAAGATCGGAAGACTCCTGGAAGAATGTATACACAACAACAAGGACAATAATAGAGACTAAGGAAAAAGAAGCCAGAAGATAATAAGGACAGCCATCCTACTGAAGTAATGCGCGAGCGGTTCCGGTATGATGAGCAAAGAGAAAGAGGGGGAAGGGTTTAGTCGGTCGGTGCTTCCTGGACTGGAACACTAACCCGACACACCGCGGGCATATAAGATCGCCATGAGCCAAGCCCGGAAGTCTGATAATGAGCAGATTCCTAATCCCCTCAACAACAATAAAAAAAAGATAGATAGATAGATAGATATCTCTTTATTAGATCACATATTACATATTTTCACAATAATGCAATATACATTACCACTATGGATATAGATCGTGTCACATAAAATAGGTTTAAATATTTCGAACAACTCTTATCTCTATATTATACAATATTCAATACAGAATAAAACTTCAAACAACAATATTAAAATTATTTACTACAAACATTGTAATTAAAAATATTGAAAACTGTTAACTAGTGTTTCATTCACCTCGCTATCCAAGTAAAATTGGTTTAAGCTATAATACGCTCTCCTCATGTGAAACTTCTTGAGTTTACTTTTTATTAATTTTGCAGGCTGTTGCCTTACAGATATTGGAAGTGTGTTCCACACATATCTGAATTATACGGAAAAAATGCGGCACCACACATAAGCCTCTTGTCTTTTATGTAGATTGACCGTTGCCCAAAAACACTTATTCCACCGGTTATACATTCCTGAAGTGGAGGAACGATCTTCTTTAAAAAAAATAAGATCCCCCCCGAATGCGTTCAAGGATTTCATCGCAAAATTCAAATCGTTGAATTTTTGCCCATCGAAGAGATGTTGAATAAGCCTAAATATATAAGGGCGGTATGTATAGTGCCTGAGGACTTCTTCAACATATTGGAATTGTTTGAGAAGTTAACAGCATTCCTAATACTGGTTGCCGGATTTTCTAAAAAAATTCATAATTTCATAACAGTTCTTATAAAAAATTAAATTAAAATTAGTTTTGTAATTTTAAATAACAATAATATTTTCGAATAATTTTCCTCGTTCCTTGTAAAAGATCTTTTCATTCGTTTCAGATATTTCCTCTCTTCAAACTGTTTCACAACAGGGGCGGATCTAGGATTTATCTGAGGGGGGGGGGGCGATTTAGAGTAAGGGGACAAAATGCACTAAGAAAAAAAATAACAGAATCAAGCAACTCAATTATTATATTTGACATTTTAGTTCAGGGGGGGGGGCGAAACTCCCTTCGCCCCCCCTCTAAATCCGCCACTGTTTCACAATATTCTTAATTGTATTTGATGACGCTATTACTCTACTGGGATATGAATGATGGTATATATTGACTCCCTAGAAATCATCATGGCGCATTGGCTGTCACCAACAACTTACTAATCATGGTTCTCGGATGCCAAGATTCGGCAGGAGAAGAGATGACATCGACGACAGGGCTTCCCAGGTCATTATCCAGCGAAATCCCTGTTTGCTGAAAGTATACAAATCAACTTTTAAATTCGCGACATGGAACGTAAGAAGTATGTACGAATCTGGAAAATTAAGATGGGTGCTAAAGATTGATATACTCGGAATAAGCGACACAAGATGGATCGACTTGGGTGAACTTAATACCGAGAATGAACGAATTTACTACTCTAGCAGCAATGACACCCAACACCGCCATGATTCTTATTAGAAACTTAGTAAAATCAGTAACAGGCTCTATCCTATTGTCCGAGAGAGTTATGTTGCTACAACTAATGACAAGTCACGGAAAACTAAACTTAATACATATCTATTGTAATCTACTAAAAAGCATAAGCTACTAAATAAATATCACCCTGTCGCAAGTTTGAACTTGAACTTGGAGATTGTTATATAAACATTAAATGCAAACTATAAACAACACGAGCAATCAACGGGAGCGACTTTGAACCTTATGCATGCAACGATCATCACTTTGTTTTATATAAATACGCTACCGAACCCTCAGTTCGGCAGACTTAGTCTCACCTCCAGCTCCCAAGGTTAGTCACTTGACGACTGCCTCCTGGGTTCTATCCGCTCCTAGAGTTAGTCATACGACTGCTTTAGGTTCCATTCCTTTCCTACCCAACCTGGTACCGGTTAGTTACTTGACGACTGCTAGGGCCAGGGGTTGCACAACCTCCATAGTAAAGTCTTGACGAGAAGTTTGTCAGAGTGTTGAGAAAGACAAGTGTCTAAATAGTCAGTTAAAAAGTTTAGTGAAAGCTCTTAGTGCTCTTAAATAAAACCCAGCTCTTAAGAAAAACTATAAATTATAAGACAGTAAACAAAGACCTATAAACAGTACCTCAAATCGAGAAAACATGCGCACCGTAGTAATCGGGTATAATAGAATCTCATGTTCTCTGACCAATAATTGTTGTTAAAGTTTTATCGTTAATACATTGTTATTGTTATAAACTAAACGTGCTTACTTTATCATCTCTTCTTACCCCACACAACGCGATCCCGGTCTACCTCAGTTACCCCCCGGCACGCTAAACAAGGCGTGTCCTCACGAGTAGAACATTCAGTGGTAGATTAAAGGAAGCATTGAGACCCCGTCATTGTACTTATCGGGACGAGGCTCTTCTCTGAGAAGTTATTCTTTAAATAAACGCGCTACCCCTTAAATTACTCGTGACACTATGCATCTACTGCCAACAAATCTGATGAAGAAATAGAAAACTTCTATAGTGTTCTTCAAAAGGCATTGAGATTAACTTCATCTAGAGACATAACAGTAGTTATAGGGGATTTTAATGCTAAAATCGGTGAAGGAAGATGTGACTCTACTGTAGGACCATATGGACTTGGAGTTCGCATTGCAAGGGGTGATCGTCTTATTGAATTCTGTCAAGAGCAGAATTTTGTGGTGGCAAACAGTTTTTTCAAACTACCCAAACGACGCCTGTATACGTGGAAATCATCAGCCGACACAGATAATAATATCGTCAGAAATCAGATCGATTACATATTAATAAAGCAAAGGTACCGAAACGCAATACAATCAGTAAAAATTTACCCAGGTGCGGACGTATCTTCTGATCATAATCCTATTATTGCTAGGTTTCAACTACAACTAGAAAAGATGCAACCCAGTCACAAAATCGATAAACTAAACATAAAGAAACTTAAATCAGATGAAATCAGAGAAAAACTCAAGCAACAAATTAACTCAAATTTAGAAAGAAACACCACCAAATCTCAAGAAAATGAAGAAAACGCAGAACAACAGTGGCAGATCGTTAAAGCATCAATTGTAGAACCAAGTAGAAAACAACTTACATCAAGCAAATATAAAAAAGAAGATTATATGACAAACGATCTTGCAACAAATGAACGAAAGAAGGAAATACAAGGCAAATAACAGCACTCCCTACAAACAACTGCAAAGACAAATAAAAAACAAAATAAGGGAAGCAAAACAAACTTAATTTTCGAAAAGATGTAATGAGATAGAAGAGCTACAAAACAATTGTGACAACTTTAACCTACATAAAAAGTCAAGGAATTAGCGCAGCGAGTAGCAAGAAGAAAAACATCAAACATACTTTTAGGCAAGGAGGAAAAGAGCGTAATGGAGACAGAACAAAAATTAAGACGGAAAGAATACATAGAGGAATTATTTCATGACAATAGACAGGTAAACATGACTAGAGACTGGCAGGGTGGAGATATAGAACCGGAAATAACCAAAATGGGAAGTGAAACATGCACTCAAATCCATGAAAAATAAGAAATGTGCATGTCCAGATGGAATACCAAGTCAGTTGGTCAAGTTAATCAACGACAAAAACAAGAATATTTTGATGGAGTTATCGAACACAATCTACAATACAGGAATTATACCACAAGAAATATTAACATCAACATTCTAAGTCTACCAAAAAAAAGTAAATGCCAAAGAATGTAGTAATCAGCGAACCATTAGCTTAATGTCACATATGTTAAAAATTCTCCTAAAAATTATACACATCAGAATACATCACAAGCTAGAACTGGATATAAGTGATACACAATTTGGTTTTCGGAATGGTGTGGGTACAAGGGAGGCATCATTTTTTTTTAACGTGTTAACTCAAAGATTCTTGGACGTTAATCAGGACCTTTATATCTGCTTTAGAGACTATAATAAAGCTTTCGACAAGGTATGGACCTTCTTAAAAACAAAAACCTGGAGAGACAAGATGTAAGATTCATCTCAAATCTGTATTTCAATCAACGGGCCACAATAAAAATTGGACTGGAAAAATCTGAAGAAATTGAAATAAAGAGAGGAGTCAGGCAAGCCTGCATATTATCGCTATTATTATTTAATGCGTATTCAACAACAACACAAATGAAATCTTAATGGTGGGAGGTAAACAGATTGAAAAAGTAATAAGATACGATTACTTAGGCACGCTTGTTACTGAAAATAATGACTATACCGCAGCAATAAAAACCAGAATTGAAAAGGCTCATACCAACTATATAAAAATGAAAAAAGTACTATGTAGCAGAGGCGTTATAGGCCTGAGACTACGATTGGCAAAATGTTATGTACTTAGTGTGCTCTACTATGGTGCAGAATCATGGACGCTAATTGCAGATGCAATGAGACGGCTTAATTCTTTCGAAATGTGGATATATTATAGAAAAATCTTAAGAATTTTGTGGGTAGATCAAATTACTAACATCGAAGTGCTCAGAAGAATCGGTAAACAAAAAGAAGTTGAACGTACAATTAAGGAAAGAAAGCTGCAGTATTTGGGACACATAATGCGCGGCGAACGTTACAGCCTCATACGACTAGTAATGCAAGGGGAAATAGATGGCAGAAGAAGCATAGGAAGAAGACGAATTTCATGGCTTAAAAATCTGAGAGAATGGTTTGGTTGCAGCTCCAAACAAGTTTTTATAGCAACTGCCTCAAAAGTTGCGATAGCGATGATGATTGCCAACCTCCGCCGCGGAGATGGCACTTGAAGAGGAAGATATATTGACGTTTTACTAATCCTGCGTTATTATTGCAGGAATAATATGAATGAATATAGCCCATTTTAAAAACTGGTTGATCTGCAAAGACCTGTCACTTTCTACAGTAGATTCAAATGACATGATACGCCAACCTATCACCTGCGATTACATATTCAATATTCACATTTCCAAGACTACTAAAGAAAGCATCGACATATTATATATGGGTGATCTCAGAAAAATTAGCAGCTCAAAATTTTTATTAAAAAAATAGGGTGATGCATTTGAAAAATCTAACTTAGCACATTTTTTCTAATTTACGATGCTCGTTTGCTTAGGTGGTCCAGGACAATCCCACCAACTTTTGTATTTACCTTTTTTTGACATAACTTAAAATAAACCCTCCAGGGGGGTGTCAAAATATACATACTCACTAGATACTTGGTTTTTTTTTGCATTTTTAAATGAGATGCTTTTACTTTTTGTTAGTTCTTTTACTTCCATTAAAGCCTTTGCTAATATTTTTAATTAGTATGACTTTTCATTCTACTCATAAAAAATTTCTTCTTTTTACGATATTTTTAAAATCATTAAAAAATCATGTATCTAAACGTTTTACAGAAGAAAGAGCATCGGCTTCTCTGGCACTTTCTCAGCTGAGCCTCGCTCGACGGGGCGATCCACTCCTAGCTTGTTCATAAAATAGTTACCTTTATTGAAGTCAGTGGAATAAACAAGACGAAATAATTTTAAAAATGCCAAATAAGGACGAATGATTTATAGGCAACGTCTTTAACATAAAAACCGTTAACAACTATCTATTTATCAGGCTCAGACATCCATTAAGTACAGAAGTATACTTCCCATTTCGAATTTGTATACATAATAATTCTAAATGGGAATTCACACGCGATCTAGAATGGATGGACGCTCTTGTATAATACACCGCTATTAAAAGAAATTTATTTTTGGTTTCGCCGTGTTCAGTAGATCTCCAATAGCGATGTGGATGTAAAATATGGGTTAAGGAAATCATAAAAATTCGTTATCAATTCGGAACAAGACAATTCATAGCGGTTTTAGCGCCTGAATTAGTAAGTGTAGTTAACGGTGCCATAAATCTATCTGAGACAGAAATAAAAAAAATAACTACTTGCACTTCCAGCAAATTTAAGAAATAAAACATAATGATGTCAGTAAGCTATTTATTACCGTAATTTGGTAGGAATTCGGACGCATGTTACAATTTCGGACATTTAGACGCGGTCGATATTGATATTTGATGTACTTATCAGAAATTACGGCTCTGCAGGTTTAAATCTGTGGCTTGGTGCGAAAATTAAGTTTGAGATAATTGCAAATTTGTAAATTAAAAAGAAAATATATTTGTTACATGAAAATGTCTTATCCGAATTATATGAAGTATGTAACGTTGAAGGTAAATGTTACAAAATCCAGTAGTGCGATTTTTACCTTTTACTTGTCGATACCCTCGCTACCTTACTTCCGGTGTTCCGAGTCGCTCGAAAGATGAATACGCTTTGAGCGCCCTATTGACAATTGTGGTACAAATGCCTTTTTCGGGGACTTCATGGGACTTGTCTCCTACGCGCTCGCGCGGGTAATCCTGCGTTATTATTGGGCAAGCGGAACAGGACCGGTTTCAGAAATGTTTTGAAGAGCAAGAAGATAAAAGGCAAGGAACGAGAACAGGATGAACGTAGAAGGCAAGCAGAAGATGATCGGCTCCAGAAACTTTTACAAGACCAAGACGATAAAGGCAAATAGAACAGGATCGGCTTCAGAAAATTTATCAAGATCAAGATGATAAAAGGCAAGCAGAACAGGACCGGCTCAAGAAAATTTTACAAGACCAAGAAGATAAAAGGCAAATAGAACAGGACCGGCTTATTTTAGACGCCAAAATGAGAAATTTGAAAAAGAAGTAGACAATATACAAAAAGAAATGAAGAATCTTCAGGCAGAAGTTACCAGTCTAAAAAATCAAAGACTCATCGAGAGGGTATTTGCCACAGGCCAAAATATAAAACCTCCAACGTATGACGATATGGACAATGTACAGAAGACAATTTGAAGCCGCTGCTGTTGCCAACGGTTGGAATAATGAAGAAATGGCTACATCACTAGTGGTAGCGCTTCGGGGATCTGACCTAGAACTATACGGCAGACCATATCCATCAGCCAACAAGGGAAATATAACATACTTGTAGCTGTCCTGGAGAGACGATTTGGAGATCAGCACAGAAGACAACTGTATCAGGCACAAGTAAAGTCCCGACATCAGAAGTCTGGTGAAAACCTGCAAGAGTTTGAGCCACACGTTAGACGTCTCATTCAATTGGCCTACCCGGGGGCCATGGAAGAATTTCAAGAGGAACTTGCTGCCCAATATTTTGTGGATGGTATCAGAGATCCAGACTCAAAAAATGCTACATCTAGCCAAATTTGAAAACAGCAGTGAAGCTTTGGGTAGAGCCCTAGAAATCGAGACAGCCTGTAACATCTCCGAGCCTAAGATCAGGGCCGTATCCATTCAGGAAGAAAAGCCGACAAACAGCTGTGAATTAACTGAGATGGGCGAAATTTTGAAGAAATTAACGGAAGTTCTTCAGGCCACGGGGAGATTCCGGGAGCCAATAGAAGATAGACCACGTAACCGAAATACATCAAATCAGTGCTATAGATGTGGCAGGACTGGGCATTTCAAAAGAGACTGCCGAGTACAACTACGGTCTAGATCTCCATCCAGAGACGCTAGGGCCCCCAAATAAAATCAGGAAAACTTCAATTAGTCAACATTGTGGGGCTGGTGTTGGCTAAAGAAGATAAAGCTCCCAAGATCGTCTCCATAAAAAGCCTAGGAAAAGCTGCCGACAGTCTAACTATTAAAGGAAAGATCAACGGAAGAGCCATAACAATTACTGTTGACACTGGTGCGGCCGTATCTTTGATAAGGTCCAAAGGAGTAAATAGTATAGAAGTTCTACCCATATCAAAGAATGTAGTTTTACGTAGGTTACCGGTGAGACAGCTGAAGTACTTCGGGAAATGGATATTGAACTTCAACTTGGAAGAATTAAAAACACCACACGGTGTTAGTAGCCGACATAAAAGACGAATTTATTTTGGGAATGGATCTCATTGGCCAACATGCATTCTCTTTTAACAGCAAGCTTAATCTTCTGAAGTTTGGCATCGAAGAGTTCATCATTACCAAAACAGACGATGGCACACCGACTAAAGTAGTGGCGGCATGTACTGTAAGAATAAGCGAAAATACCGAGCAGATAATTTTTGGGAAATTGGAGAAGGATTTTGGAGGCTGCATCGGACTTATCCAACACCACGATTTGCCTTGCAAGACGTCTCGTCGTAGGCAAAGCACTAGTCAAAACCCACGGCGAAATACCGATAAGGATAGCAAATATTTCATTTAATTCCATCAAAATCAATAAAGGAGATATGATAGCCACTTGCGAGCCGGTGCAGTGGGGAACCAGTTGTTAAACGCAGTCAGAAGTAACACCCTTAATATCAGCTAAGGAAGTCCTAGAACACTTCGAGAAGTCATGGCATCATCTGTCTTCCGAAGAATTGAAGAGAGCTACACAATTTACCAAAGAGCAGAGCACAGCCTTTGAAAGGAAAAATGGCAATACTGAAAGAACGAACATCATAAAACATAAAATCGACACTGGAAATTCTCACCCCATATGGCAGCATCCTCGGAGGCTACCAGTGACGAAGCAGCAAGAGGTTACCACATTAGACAACAAAATGCTTGACGATGGAATTATTGAAGAATCGTCAAGCCCATGGTCGTCTCCTGTTGTCTTAGTCACCAAAAAGGATGGGACTACCAGGTTCTGCGTGGACTATAGAAAGCTCAATGACGTCACCAAGAAAGACAGCTATCCACTTCCCCGAATTGATAACACGTTGACGACACAAGCAGGTTCGCAACACTCGATTTAAAGAGCGGCTACTGGCCGCGCAACACCCGCATCGGAGCAGTTTTATCGCAAGTACAAGTAGGAAAAGAACGAGTTATCGAATACTACAGTCGAACACTTTCGAAACCTGAACGTAACTACTGTGTAACCCGAAAAGAGCTTTTGGCAATAGTACGGTCTGTTGAGCATTTCCATCAATATCTGTATGGGCAAGAATTTCTAATAAGGACTGATCTTGCAGCACTTAAATGGGTTTTGGATATGAAACAGCCTGAAGGACAAGTAGCCAGATGGCTTGAAAAGTTACAACAATATAACCTTAAGGTTAAGCACAGGGCAGGGAGATTGCATAATAATGCAGATGCTTTATGCAGAAGACCATGCGAGGATAATTGTAAGCATTGCCAAAGTATAGATCAACGAGAAGGTGAGACAGCAGCATTAGGCGAATGAAATTTGAGGTTGATCAGCAGTGGACCACAGAGCAACTTAAAAAGGATCAGCTTGAGGATAGTGAAATGGCACTATTGCTAAAAGCTAAATAATAACATCAACCAAGCTGGAGAGAGATATCAACTAAAGGTTTTGCTTTTAAAACTCAGTGGGCGCAGTGGGACTCCCTGGCGGCGGAAAATGGACTTCTTAAACGAGCCTGGGAAAGCGCCGATGGAAAAGTAGTGAAGACACAGTTAGTGGTACCAAGGAGGAAGATATCGGAAGTTCTGGAAGAAGTTCATAATGGAAAGTCTGGTACTCATCTCGGAGTGAACAAAACGATTGACAAGATCCGCGACAGATTTTACTGAGTCAACTACTGCCAGGATGTAAAATCGTGGTGTCGGCAGTGCTAAACCTGTGCCGCAAGTCCAGGACCCAAAACAAGATCTATGGAAAAAATAAAACAGTATAAGGTGAGCCTACCGTTTTAACGTGTCGCCATTGACGTAGCAGGCCCTTTTCCAGAAACAAATAATGGTAACAAGTACATTTTAGTGACAATTGACTACTTCAGTAAATGGCCTGAAGTCTTTGCGATCCTCAATCAAGAAGTTGTTACCATTGCAGAGGTCCTTGTGAATAACCTATTCAGCAGATTTTGTGTTCCGTTACAGCTGCACTCAGATCAAGGACGCAACTTTGAATCCAAGGGTTTCCAGAAAGTCTGTGATTTATTCAACATCCATGAAACAAGGACTACCGCCTTACATCCACAATCAGACGGCATGGTTGAAAGGTTTAACAAGATCACTGAAGAACATTTGTCAAAGGTCGTAGATGAGCATCAGAAGGATTGGGACCAACACATGCTACTATTTTTGATGGCCTATGGATCAGCAGTCCACGACACAACAGGGCTAACACCAGCCATGGTTTTATTTGGAAGAGAACTCCGTTTATCCTGTGATCTATTATTTGGAACACCAGGTAACCAGGATATGGAAATTCAAGACTACGCGGACTCCCTTAAGGAAAAGTTACTATACATCCATGGATTAGTCAGAGAAAACACGGAGAAAGCCAGTGACCGAATGAAGAAACGATATGATCTCAAATCTAATTCTATGAGATTTCAGATGAACGATAAAGTCTGGCTATACAATCTGCAAAGGAAGAAAGGAAGATCTCCCAAGCTAAGGCCAGTATGGGAGGACCCTAGACAGTCATCAAACGAATTAATGACATAGTGTATAGAATTCAACGTAGCCCCAGAAGCAAACTGAAAGTTGTCCACCTCGACAGGCTGAAAGCATATCACAGACATGAAGTAGCTGATCGGGACGATCAGGTTTAAGAGGAAGGCAATGCCATGGCTAGCAATCATCCGAATGTTTTTGTGCTACCCTATAGAACTGGCCTTGCCGCTTGCCCCGTCTATGTATGAGTCATCGCCGGCCGGCCGCGAAGGTTCAGGAACGCTAGAATTATCTCGATGCCCAGGTCGAGATTCATATAGAATGGCCTCGCTTCTTCCCGAGTATTCGTGATAGATTTGAGATTGTATATAAGGAACAGACCTAAAGCGTGTTTAGTTGGTTAATCATTGAGTGTTGAATTGTAAAGAGCTATTAGTTGCAAAGTTATAAGAGTAGTTTAGTGTATTCAATTGTATACAGTGGTAGAGAATAAAGGGACTATTAGTTTGAATAATTAAAGTTGTAATTTCGTTCAGAATCCACGGGAAAAACGTAACAATATTATCGCTGCCATGAGATTCATTTAGATTAGTTTTGTTTAATAATCAATTCATTTTTACCTATAGATACTTACCGTATAGATCCATATATTTACATCATTGGTTGTTTCATTGGTTTAGTATGTCTTTATTAACTTTTTATTTATATAATGACATTATCGCTGCCATGGGATTCATTTAGCTTAGTTTTCGTTTATAATTGTTGATATTTACCGACTACATCTATACCTACATATTTACTTCACCGGTTATCTTATGGATTTATTATAAAGCTAATTTAGTAAAATACTTCCTATTTATAGTGTTTCGTGATCGACTGCATTTAGCCAAACCTTTTAGAATTGGATGTTTGGTTGAAATTATTCCAAGATAGGAATTGGGCAATATTAACGTTATAGGACATTGATTAAAACTTAGTATTGACCAGTTGAAATCAAATTATAACAACTTAAAAAGCATAAAAGAAAAGCAGATTTTTAAAGATGTTGTAGGTGGAAAAATAGTAAAAAAATTTCGGGTAAAACAGAATCTTACCGGAATTTTACGTGGAAGTAAAATTAAGGAAAATAACATTACAGATAAGGATATTCTCCATTATCAAAGCAATAAAAGAAATTCAGTTAGCAAAAGTAAAAAAGTAAATGCTATTTGCCAATTTTTAGAAAATTACTTTAACAGTAAATTGTGTCCAGGCAAAAAAGACTGCTGTTCTAAAAATAAAATTATTAAACAGAAACGGTATCTATGCGATACATTGCGCAATTTGCATAGGAAATTTGTAACCTCTCATCCAGATATGCCAGTAAGTTACGCATTTTGGTGTAAAAACCGTCCATTTTGGGTTGTCTCCAGGAAAGTCACAGCTGGTGACACGTGTGGCTGTACATTGTGCATGAACATGTCATTAATAATTCAAACATTAAACAGAATGGAAGTGATAAAGAAATGCAATGTTTCTAAGGTCACTAAAGCATTTTGCTGTGAACAAAAAACCACAAGGTGTTTGTTACGTGAATGTTTAAACTGCACAGATAATATAATTTTGTATAAACCATATGAAGGTACAAGAGTTGGGCATTATTTTAAATGGGCTCCAAAAAAGGATACGTTCTTCGATAAAAGAACCCAAAAAGAAAAATCTATAATAATTAAAACTATTAAATTTAAATGTTTCAAGACATTAAATGAAATTGTAGTAGCTTTTGAAAGTTCAATTACTAAATTTTTAAAACACAGAGCATGTTCAAATTTCCTCCAAAAAAGCAGATTTAAAACCAAATGAAGTTATCATTCACATGGATTTCAGCGAGAACTATGCCTTAAAGTATGCTGAAGAGACGCAAGCGTTTCATTTTGGAGGCTCACGCCAACAGATTTCACTTCATACCGTAGTCGTTTATTTTAAGTCTATCGACACTGTGAAATCAAAGTCTTTTTGCACACTTTCGACATCGCTTCGGCACGATGTCTCGGCCATTTGGGTTTACTTTCAACCAATTTTAAACTATATTTCCGAAGTTTTAACTGCAGAAACCTTTGTGTTTGTCAACGATAGTCCTGCGACTCAATATAGAAACAAAACTATGTTTTACTTCCTAGCAACTAAACTGCATATTCTATACGCAAAAATTAAAGAATTTTCCTGGAACTATTTGGAGTCGGGACACGGAAAAGGTGCCCCAGATGGCATTGGAGGTGTCACAAAGCGAACGGCCGATAGACTAGTGGCTGAAGGAAAAGATATTGGATCATATGAAACGTTGTTTAACAGTCTTAAACAAAACATTGATAATGTAGGTAACTTACTTTTCTGTCAGTAAAAAAGACATTGAACATATTGATAGTCTTATTAAAAAGGAAAGCGTTAAGATTTTCGTCGGAAGAATGCAAGTACATCAAGTTAAATTGGCTAGCTATTCCACGAGTTTGCTACGTTTCTTCTCGTTAAGTAGCTTTGATGTTGAGAATCCTCGCTATTTAATTGGAACATTGGACTACTCAAGAGGAAAGGAAAATAATAATATTCAGACAGTGAAACCGATGACGATTTGCCTTTAATCCACTTTGCTACAGAAGAAAAGCCACAAAAGCTTCGGTACGAAGATGTGTACAATTCAGATGGGGAAGCTGGTCCAAGTGCTTCTGGATTAAGCGTCACCGATTTGAGTCCAAGGTATATTAAAAAAGGAACTTATATTCTAATAGAATACAAAACGGGGCAAAAAAGTTACCGCTATGCCGGAATGGCTCAAAATGACGTTGATGAAGATGAAGTTGAGGTATGTTCTTAAAAATATGCAAGTTTCGAAATTCGCAAGCATTTCAGGCTAATGAAAGCGATATAGCATTTGTGAACTTTGAACAAATATAAACCTATTATGTATTTCAAAATGAAGTTGATGTTTTTGAAAAAGCATAATCTTTTAAAATAGTTATTTTTGTTACAAGTACCTAAAATGGAGTTTTTCAGGACGAATCATTGCTGTTTCCGGACGAGGCCTTAGCCGAGTCCGGAATAGCAGATGAGTCCTGAAAAACTTCATTTAGGTACGTGTGACAAACACTATTTTTTGTCATACGCTCCCAAAATTTAATTTTTAATTATACGCTTTATGCAATTCTTCAGAACGCCTAAATTTGCAAATTTACCATAATTTTTGAAATCATAATGTACGACAAAGTGAGCTTAGAATTTCATATTGTAGCAACTCTTTGACAATTTTGTCATGTCATTCGATATTTGACGTTTAGACATATTCAGGAATTTTGGAATAGTCCGTAAAAGTTGCCATGACGACTTTTAGGGACTAGGCCTAAAAAGAAGCATTTTACGGACTCAAATGAGTCCGTAAAATAGCTATTTTTGGGAGCGTATGACAAAAATGTGTATTATTTATCATCACTTTTATTAGATAGGCATTTAGTTTAAAAAATAGATTAGATTATAAAGTTCATTCTTTATTATATTACAATTATTCGTCATATTTTTATGAATTTTCTATTATGTTCTTTAACTCTTTG
The DNA here is from genome assembly GCA_016904865.1 of Pissodes strobi. Classification (NCBI taxonomy): domain Eukaryota; kingdom Metazoa; phylum Arthropoda; class Insecta; order Coleoptera; family Curculionidae; genus Pissodes; species Pissodes strobi. Next base: position 6,585 of record MU183670.1, on the reverse strand, counting down.
TTGTTAAGTTTCCGTTAGAATTTTGTTTCTTTTTATTTCATAATAATTTTCTTAACAAGTTTAGGAAAATGCGGGAAAATATCATTCCTCTGTTTTGGATGGTCATTCCTCTGTTTGCATTTTTTTTAAATGTTCCCCAAATTGACAAAAAATAAAAAATAAATGTGTTCCCTAGTTATATCATGGTTTTTATTGTAGTATAGTCTAAATTTAATAATATGAACTCATTCTGGAATAATTTTCATTTTTTTAATTGTCAATACTCACGTAAGTGTGATCTTATAAAACACTAATTTTACGGTATCCTATTTTGCATTCATTTAATAATCTGATAATATAGATGAAATACATAATAAGAGAATCTTCTCATCGGTTTATGGGCAATACCATATCTTCAAATTAATTTCACATAAAGTTAATTGTCTTTGGAGGGTTTGTGTAAGCTCTCATATTTAAATATATAAATTAATGGGAATCTCGATGTTTATTTTGGTAAGTTAGTGTCAAACGTACCTTTCCTTAATAAACACGTTTAATTTCTAATTCTCAGGATAGTCATATTTAGGGTATGTCTCTAAATTTTACTGCCCTGACCTGACTTCAATGTGTGAAAATCATTGATATATTCCAAGTTAAAAATTAACTGGCGCCTTCACACAACTGATAAGACATAGACACACGCCTTTAGTTATTATTGAATCCGCTGAGTAAATCTCGCCTATGGACCGCCTGTTAAGCAATTAGCAAATAGTGTAATGGGCACCCTTCGGCTAAGGCTCTGCTTACAAGTAACTAGAAGTGTTATAATTCTAAAAAATATTTTAGTCGATAATTTTATATATTAACATATATTTGTTTGGTAGTTTCCTACACTAATGTGTTGAATAATACATTTCTTACAGCATAAGTCTGAGGTTCATGATCTCTGCCGACAAAAATCGGTGACCTATAAGGATTTATCTACACCGACACGGCCAGGTTTGAAAGATGGCGAAAAATTTTTATATTATTTCAAACTCGAATTTTTTTTTTGAATACGGAGCTTTGTTTGCTGCTAAACAGGTATTGAAAGTTTATGCGACGCCTCCGTGCATAAATGTATATATTTACTATAACATTTAAAAGCTTTTACGAAACATGCATATAACTTAGTGCTACATCTCTGTTATAGGTACTGCAGGCTGCAACTACCGTTTAGGAATAGTATGTCACATTACATTATTTCTTTTACATGCATGTCAACAACGCAAAGCACTTTGTAGCAAATTTCTTTTAACTTTCCCACAATAGGCAATAAAATGGATGTGGTCGCAAACAGCAAAATCAAATAAAAATCGTTTCCGCAAAAACCTATAAATGCTACTACTATAGAAAGGTATTAGGAAAATTGCACGGCCTATACAATGCAATTAGCGAAGTATGCTGGTAGCACTTGGATTTACAGTCTTGAGATGTTTTACTGACTAAATGCAGTAAAATCGGTTCCGCTGTACTGAGCATTATTGTCTTCCATGGAAAAAGTTTCTCTGTACGATTGTACGCATTCGTAGGATTTTTCTACTCGTTTTCGAACAATTATTGTTTCGTTGCAAACTTTCAGAACTATTAAATGCTATTTATTCTCACACAGAAGCGAGGTGGATTGAACTAGACAAGGAATTAAATTTTAGCCATTATATTTGATTACAAGAAGTATAAGCATTAGCATTTTTTTGCACATAACCCATCTGTACTTTAGCGACTGTGTTTAGACACCAAATAAAAAGTAATTTATACATTTCAAAATAGCTAGTTGAATTGAATTGGTCCATATTCAGTCGCTGATTCAAAAAGTACGTAGAAAGTAAGTTAATCTAAAAGTTAGAAATGACAAGAAAAAGATTTATATCAATTCTTTGTAAGAGATCATCTTTATACGTTACATCCATTATGTGTAGTGAATCAATTATGATACTAAGCTTAACTCATGAAACACCTTTTCATTATCAGTATAGATTACATCAACTTGTGTTTTATTATTAAGAGAATTATGAATAAATTGCGAGAAAGTTAGTAAATTACTTATAGTAGTTTTATTTGGTAAAAATCCATGTTGGTGTTCAGAAATAATATGTTTTACTTCCTCATAGATTCTATTAAAAAGAACCATTTCAAAAACTTTAGATATGGCATTTACTATAGTAATGGGCCGATAGTTGGTAACTTTATATCTTACGCCACTTTTAAAAGTCGGTAGAACCTTACTAATGCGCCAGTCTGTAGGGTAAGTCGATGTTTTAAGACTAAGGTTAAATATGCATAGCAAAGTTTCCAACAGGAACTCACCAAAACCAGCTCTGTTTCCCTTTAAATTTTTTAGAGCTGCCCAGATCTCAGATTCTGTAAAAGGAAGGGCACAAAAGCAATATTTCGGTACATCCAAAGGATTCCAGTTGTCCTCCACAGGAAAACACTGAACCAAAATAAGACGCAAACATATCTGCAATGTTCTTAGTGCTCGAACAGAAAGAATTATTGTTACAGACTTCTGTTGGAATAAAATCTTCATATTTATTTGACTTGACATAAGACCAGAAATTTTTGGGGTCACTGAGCAAGCTAGCTTCAACTTGCGTCATGTACCCTGTGTGCGCCTTTTTATTTTACTTTTTATTAGCTGTCTAAGATGTTTATACTTCGTATGCCAGTAAGATGTTCTTTTATATTTTCCAAAGTAAGTTTCTTTCCTCGCAATCAATTTAATGATATCACTATTATACCACACGGGAAAGGCTCTCCCAACTTGGGTCGACATTCATTGGAACACACTGAACATATCTTATGAAGTTTTTTACAAAATTCAGTAATCATGGCATTAACATCACGCAGCACTCAGAAAGACTTTTCCAATCCTGACCCTTGATTAACATATACATAAGCGCAATGCTTGCTTTTTTAAAATTAAGTTTTGTATTCTGCACTTGCTCACATTCAACCCATTCATGCTTACAATTACACACAACTGCCAATGCAGTATGGTGTCGATCTAGTGGTAACAAGGGGTCGTCATCAGTTTCCACTTTGGAGTCATGCAAATAGGGGCTAACAATCACCAAATCCAAAAGAACGCCATTAACATTAGGCACACAATTGACCTGTAAGAAACCTGTATAATATGCTAAGAAACTGGTAAAATCACATATATGCTCATTAGGGACGTCCAACACAAGAGCATTCAAATTAAAATCTCCCAAAATTATACAATCACAATTTAAAAGATTTGTTGCAACACAGATATAAAATCTTCCATACATATCCAGTTTGGTACCAGATACAAAATATACAACCACTATATAAATACACATTCTATGGTTTGCAGTAAGTCTTATACATAGCACTTCAAGGTCACTATTAAACATGTGACACTCTTGCGCAACTAAGTTTTTGTCCACTGCTATTAAAACTCCACATCCTTGTTTTTTCCCCGCTAACACCTGATTTCTATCTTTTCTGAATATAATTCTATCGTTATTAAACTCTTGGTTAAATACCGAACTATTCAACCAAGTCTCAGTTAGAGCAATTACATCTGCGTCATTATTTAACATATTTAACATTAAAGTATCTAACTTAATTTTAATGCCTCTACAATTCTGATGGTACAAACTCATCACTCCTAGGTGATTCCTAGTGGAGTCCCACGAGTTGAAAAATTTGAGTCATTTATATTGTCAGCATTTGAGTTATTACTGATTGGGTCAGTCAGATTTGAAAGCTTATCACTAATATCACCACCATTATCCAATAATATCACAGGCCCAGAATTTGCACTCGGTGTCTCTCCGTTTAGTACACAATGCTCAGCTTTGCTAGATGTTTTAATATGAATTAAAGTTTTTACTCTAATTCTCAATGAAGAAGCTCAAAGAGCGCAGTATGCAGCAACCGAGAAACACCAAAATTGCTCAATTTTCTACCCAAATTATCGCACATACTGAGATACATAACACAATTTTTAGTAAATTTACTTACATAGTTTAAGAAATCATTAAGCTTTCTATTATAATTTAGCATTTTCTTTGTATGAATTTTATTTTTTATAGATGGGGATAAGAATATGATGTTGATGTTGGTGAGTCCTTCAACTTCTTATTCATATAACGCAATCTCGGACATATACCAGCTGCTAAGTCATTTGAACCACACCCAACTATAACAAAGTCTTTTTTAGAGAAATTTTGCACCAAGCTGTCTATATTCTCAATCACGCATTATAGTAGAGTGCTACTTATAACTTATTTTGACTTGTGTGGGTACCTCGGGGTTACAAGCTGAAATATTCACAGAATGAAGGTTTTATTATATTGATTCAAAATCCGAAGGAAATAAAAAATCATAACGGGCAAAAGGGCAGTATACCTAAAAATCGAGATTATTATATGAACGTGTAGGATATTAAATTATGAATGTTTTCATATAAAATTCATCTACATTGTTGTACGAATTATATTTTTTATCATTGCTTGAAATATGCAGATTACATTGGCCCTTACGGCAAAATAAATCAAAAAATTGAAATATCTCCCTTCGAACCTGGTCAAAATCTGATTGAAATATACTCATTTTTGTATTCGCCTCTCATTCTCTCCGAAATGAAGGCTCAAATAAAAAATTTGTATTCTTGCCTTAATAATTTAGAATATATAGATGCATGAATACATTTTTTTTTCTCAAATGGTAATGGAAAATAGAATTAAATGTAAAAAAAGTAATCGCGACCGTCCGATCTCGCTCTTCCCGAGTACTCTCGTATCTCACTTTTCTTCATAGCTTCCCCTCTCTCGCGCCTATTGTACACCATTCCGGGTTAGAATACCAATAATAATAATACCTATTATTAATTGAATAAAGTCAATGAAGACATTTTCGATTATACTGAAATTTATTTTTCCCATACGCTGCTAGGTAATAAAGAAGTAGAAAAAAAACCATATACTTAATTCAACTGCTATTAAAAATGGACTAGCTTTTATTCAGAATAGAATAACTCAAAATGTAAAAAAATCTTTATAATATCAAAATATATTTATCTTCACTGTCTGTATCTTCTTCAGGAATAGACTAATGACTTCAATATTGCCTTCCAGTAATTTTTTTACATGATCCTATGCAACCTATTTAATTTCTTCTACGTCTACAAGCTTGCTTCCATACAATCTAATAAAAAATTATTTGATTAAGTTTTATTATGTACCTATTTAATCTAATAATAATTTACCTTTTTTTACATCCACATGCAATAAATACTTTTACATCCGAAGGAAATGCTGGTGTTGTTAAAATTGGGGATAATTTGGATATCACCTGCCTCCTCAAATTTCCATTCCCATTCTGTCACCTCTGGTAATAGGGGATTTGGTTCTAAAGAACTGAAGCACACCTTAGTTTGATAATGTGCTCTCATACTGCGAAATTTTAAACTATTTTTTGTAGGGGTTAGTTTTTTCAATTAGTGATGAAGAGGCCAATCTTCTTCTTCTTCTTTCAGCAACCCTTCTGCATCCACTCCTGGACATAGGTCTCCCCTTGCCGCATCCATTCGGATCGGTTCAGTGCCATCAGGTGCCATTTTCTTCCCGCTATCTCTCTTACATCGTCGATCCATCGTTTCTGTGGACGACCAGCACTTCTTTTATGTTGCCTTGGACAACACTGTATGTCCATCTGTCATTGTCCTGTCGTGCCACATGCCCCACCCAACGCCATTTCTGACGTGCGATGTGCTCTATAACATCGTCGACTTTTGTTCTTTTTCTAATTTCCTCCTTCTGTATATGATCCCTTAGGCTTACCCCTAACATAGTTCTTTCGATTGCCCGTTCTGTTGTTCTTAGTCTCTTCGCGCTTTTAACTGTGAGAGTCATTGTTTCCATACCATAAGTCTAGACTGGCAAAATACATGTGTTGAAAACCTTCTTTATGATGTGTCCTAAATATATGTATTCGTTGACTTTCTCTATTTGTTGTCCTTCTAGGTGTACGTCGCCAGGATCTGGAGTCAACAGTTTGGTTTTATCGATGTTCAATTTTAAACCGATTTTTTCCGACTGTCTCTTTAAGTCTGCCAACATTTCAATAAGTTCTTCCTTCGTACTGCTGATTAAAACTATGTCGTCGGCGAAGCGTAAATTGCTCAGATATCTACCATCCACGCGCAGGCCCTTTTTGTCCCAATCTAGTCTTCTGAATACGTCCTCCAATGCGAGGGTAAATAACTTAGGCGATATTGTGTCTCCTTGTCGGACGCCTCTGTTAATTGGTATTCGATTGGTTGTTACATCTTCTTGCACTTTAACTGTGATGGGCGCCTCTTTGTATATGTTTTTAAGTAGATTAGTGTGCCTTGAGTCTATTCGAGCATTATTCAACCCTCGGATTATTGCCCAAAGCTCAACAGAATCAAAAGCCTTGTTAAAATCTATAAAAGCGAGATGGAGCGGCGTATTGTACTCGTTACACTTTTCTATAAGAGTCCGTAGCGTTTGAAGATGCTCTACAGTGCTATGTCCCTTGCGAAAACCAGCCTGATCACTCGACTGATATTCA
>MU183669.1:144447-182870 GCA_016904865.1 Pissodes strobi | reverse complement strand
TGGCGGTCTTCATGGCGGGGGTCTGCAGGAAGCGGCGGCGTGGGTCTGGTTTCAGCTGGGCGGCCTACATTGGCGGTAATGGCAGTGGTCCTCAGATGAGTGGTGGTCGGCTGGTCGGCTCGGCTGCTACTTCAAGAACGCGGGAGGATGCTGCCGTTTCAGCGCGATGCGACCCGGTTTTGTTAACTCGAAACGTGGTGGGGATTTTGTGATGGCTAGCCGCTAGGTAGGGACCTCGCGCGCATATTCATGGCAAATGGCGCGGCGTTATATCGGTAGCGGGCGAGAACTGCGGACAATGCAAACTGGATTCAGCGTATCTAAATTAGATTCCACGAAGAAGAATGACGTTACTAGGTCGTAGAATAAGAAAGTTAAAACCTAGAATGCAAACCATGCCTAAAAAATAAAGTAACTTCGTTACAAAGCTATAAAACCGTCTTCATACATCCAACCACTTGGATTCGCCAATCCTAAGCTTCCGGTGGGAGCTCCTATTACCATCTTCTCTCTGAAGTTGACTCTGCGGAAAACGAAGACGGGTGGTAAAGACGTCCCTGCTGTATTTACGAGAAAAAATTACGTTACCAAGTTGCCCCTCTACCCTGACGCTACTTGACCAACTTATTTACACACACGTTCAGCAATAACGTTTGAAGGATTGGAAACAGTTGTGCATCATCATGTGAGGTGGAATTTGTATTTCTCATACACTGCCTGTAGCTGGGAGAAAAAGTTTTAAACCTTTGTTAAAACTCGTCGCTCTGAATAAGATGTGCTCTACGGTATTCCTAGAGATAGCTCATTATGACGTTCCATAAAACCCATTAACCAGTCCAAATTAGTCTCTTGGTTTTTGTCTGTATTGCTAGTGGGAGAAAGTTTGCTTGAGCATAATTAAATGTTAATTTCCTAACTTGATTTCGAGTTAACCCGTGAAACATTTTGGATGCCGATTTGAGATATTCAGCAAGGGACTTTTTCCAATCAGTAGAGACTATTCCCTTAGTTTTGAGCTTGTTAAATTTTTACCTTCTTTATTATTTTCATCAAATATTCTCTCAAAATCTCACATCTGTGGTTTCCCCTAGGCCAGAGGTTCGATCCTATGCAGTTCCTTATCTGTGGTTCAAATCCTCTTTCAGCTAGTGCTGTGTATAAGGATCTGGGAACAAAAGTCACGTTTTATAACTGATTTCCCTAACTTATCCTTAGATCTGCCTCGAACAGATACTTCCAAAGAATTATTTAAATTGTTTGATAAGGGTAAAAATAAAGAGAGCGGGGCTGCTAAGATAAAACTCTAACTACACCATTGTTACATGTCAATTTAGTATGAAAATATGTAACAGATAGGTCAAATAAAGTCAGTTATTTCACCTTTAATCCTTCATCTATTATGCTAGTCCATCAAGCTAAATACAATATTGCTTATTCGTTTAGATACCTGCATGGTTGTCGTATGACCCTAGCCCTTTGTCGAGCTGTTCTGGGAAAATTAAGAGTTCTGTAGTCGTAGTCGATCGGGCTTTATGAACATTTTCACTGACTCAATAAATCGTACTGTATTCTGGCCATCACTATCAAGGAGACCGTCAAAGTTACAGGCATTTATAGTAGTGCATTTCAAAACAATCATTAGTTCCCCTACCTTCTCGAATTATCACCTTCTCGATGATAATATATTTTAAAACAGTCTCATGGATGTCGGAAATATTAGTTTCGGAGTGTGTCAGTTATTTTCTTGGATTTGTTTCAATATTTAATAGGAACGGTTAAAAATTTAGTCAATGTTTATTTCTGATATGTTAACCTTCAGATGAGACAGCTGACTTTGACAATTTAGCTTTATTGGTTGCCTAACATTGAGGAGTAGCCTTGGAATGTTGCTAAGTGTACATGTTTCTCTAGCGATCCTCGTGCGATTTTGATGTGTTTGCGGACGAAGCGAACAAGAAACAACATAATTTATTGATGTGCTACCATCAGTTTGATGTTAAACGGCTGTCTCAGCTTTCGCTTGATGTAAGCAAGCAAGATAATTTAGTGGTTGTGCTATGTTCCCTAAATTTGGCAACACCGCCCTGTTGCTTCGCAGCCGATTCTAACAGGGACGCTGGCTCTTGGTTAAAGGCACGTTTAGGCGTGAATTGTTGTGTCCTACCTATTTTAACCTATTTTAAATTTTAAAAGCAGTATTTATATATTTTATTGATTTGTGAACAATTTTGATTTTCGCACCAACAACCTTTTCTATTTCAAGCCTCAATTAAATAATTAAATCAGCAGTGGACACCAGAACTTTGCTAATAATATAAAAACTAATATCAAAATTAAGTTAACTCAAAACGTAAATAAATTAACACGAATCAATGATTGAGCCTAAATAGATCAAATTAACTATACTTACTAGTTTGTTCCCTTTTGGAACACTGATACTAAAGATAATAAATGAAACAAGTTGATAGGTATACAGAAAACCGGTTTATTACCATACAACGGCGAAATAGTAATTTGCTGGAGAGAAAAGATTAATTTGACTATAAGTGAAGCAAAATAAAAAAAACTGTCGTACCCATGGTACTTAAAACTATACCTAAGTAAATACGATAAACAATTTGAAAGCTGCAAGTTTAAATATAAAGCTGGCCTAACGCTGATGCAAACAAAAGGAAATTGCATATTAAAAAGCAAATTTATAAAAAGAGATATTTAAATGACTGATCAATCAAAGTGAAAGAAAATATTCGCGAATATATATATATACGAAATAAGGTACCCAAAGCACAGCTTATACCGTACCGAATCAGATATTTAACTCTTCACGTGTTTTGAAGTAATAAAATCCAACCAATAGGAGCATTTTACTCATATTCTGGGCGTCTGCAACGGGCCGAATTATATGAGGGCGACTTCGTTTATTTATGAATAACGGTACCGGTCTGGTGTCCAATGTAGTGTTATCTTTTTCTATTACAATAGTTTGACGAATCGAAGAGACATAAACAGATGCCGCACCTGGTTGAGTCGGAAACTTAACACACCGCACAGCGTTGGACTCTCGATTTTTTGACAAGAACCAGCAGGTTACGTTCTTAGATTGGATTGTTACTTTGCGCTCTAAATACACAAAATAACTATTGTGTATTTAGAGCGCAAAGTAACGGATTGCCGCTTGAAAAAGAATGTTACTGCGCGACGCGTAGCGGAGCGCAGTAATCTTTCGAAAACGGCAATCTTACTTTGCGCTCGAAAAACACACAGAACTTTTTCTACAGCCGCATTATTTAAAATTAAATCCACATTTTTCTCTATACTTATTCTGAAATTTGCAAATGACTGTCAGTTTTGACATATTATATTCGGGCTTCGGGCATATTTAGAACAGGAGTGCCAGCAACAAACTGTAACAAACGCACGACTGTCATATACTTATCTTCGGTTTCCATGACCATTCATAGCACACTCGACGGAAAAAGTGAGATTTTTCTTTTCCATGTTCGCGCTAGAGCGCAAAATAAGGATCCACGGCATTCGTGGATTTTGCGATTTCATTTGAATTTAGCAATTAGTTATTTTGCGCGCGGCTGTAGAAAATAGTTATTTGAGTATTTAGAGCGCAAAGTAACGGATTGCCGCTTGAGAAAGAATGTTACTGCGCGACGCGTAGCGGAGCGCAGTAATTTTTCGAAAACGGCAAACTTACTTTGCGCTCGAAAAACACACGCATTTTTTAAAATTAAATGCACATTTTTCTCTATACTTATTCTGAAATTTGCAAATGACTGTCAGTTTTGACATATCATATTCGGGCTTCGGGCATATTTAGAACCGGAGTGCCAACAACAAACTGTAATAAACGCACGACTGTCATTTATTTATCTTCGGTTTCCATGACGATTCATAGCACACTCGACGGAAAAAGTGAGAATTTTCTTTTCCATGTTCGCGCTAGAGGGCAAAATAAGGATCCACGGCATTCGTCGACTTTGCGATTTCATTTCAATTTATTTGGCGCGCGGCTGTAGAAAAATTGATATTCTATGTTCATATCAAAATATTTATATATTTATTTACACTTATAAACACCATATTCATGGTTATGTATAAATGACTGATCATTCTCGATCATGTTTACCTTTTGTTATCAATTTCACTTACATATCATGTTTAATTTAATTTACTAAAAATGTAAACTAAATTAAATCCGTCTCTGTTGAGTTCCAGCTGGCCATTAAAACCTAACATTTTTAATGTATGAAGCGCATGCGCGAAAAATGAGGAAAGCATGAAAAAGTAAAATCTGGCTTCATCGACATCAAAGGAGCCGACGCAACTGATTCGGTACGGTATAAGCTGTGTCCAAAGTAACCTGCGTTAGCAAAAAGTGGTATGGAAATTACGCTACAAGTCAGATAACGATATACATAATTGTCAATAAACACTGTCATTATACAAGTAACGCAAAAAAAAGATAAACACACAGGTAAATATTAAACTATTAGTGCAAAAACTACTAAAAACATGATCATGTTAAGTTCACACTTTTTGTGTTGACTTAGGCGTAATATAAACTAGCTAATACAATCATAACTACATTTAACGGTTTGATGATTATTCTGATCACAGGAGAGTTTTCTAAATACGTCAGATTGATGCTAAATACTCCTAATCCGTCTTTTAAAACATTTCCCTGGCACAATTTTAATTTCCCGAGCTCTTAGTATCGACGGGGTGTCTCCATTCAATAGCCATTTTCCAACGATATATTTCCGCATTGATGAATTGCGCCAAATAATACCTATAGTAGCAAAGTCATTTATTTAGGCGAAAGTATACCACCCCTTTCATTATGGCTCACAAAATATATTCAAGTGTTTAATAGCATTATATGTGACGGGCTTTATGTAAATGGACAAAAGAGCGGGGTCAAAATTAAATATTTCCTTTGTGACAGAAAAGTTAGAAGCTTTATCAGATGATAGTAATGACACAATAATAAACGAGGATGTGCTTGCTCCACGTAGAAACCGGTTGGCTTAAAAATCGGTTATTTTGAGGTATCTCTTTTCGACCAAATTAAACCCGATTCATGCAGTCTTTTCGGATTTGGAAAGGGATATTCATCTGGTTCTTAGTCATTTTGAAAATATTTGGACACCAAAATCAGAATGGACTTATTGTTTCCGAAAATATTTTGCAACTAGGGGACATAACCCCACTAACATTACTGAAGTTTCCATTCGCAAACTAAATAATGCCGTTTTACAATGATGTAAGGCGTTTAATGCGGTGTCTCTTTCGGGCTTTATCACAAAATTATTGGAGCAGTTCTACCAGCAAAAATAAACTTTATATGCCAATGGTCGTGGATTTAAATAAGATCTTTATATCAAAAAATGTGTCCTTAAAGTTACACTTTTTACGGTCACTTCATCCCAAGATGACAATATTTTACACAGTGTTGATATGCATATAAAGCAGTGTGATTGCCTGCAGGAGCGGGAGGCAAATTTTCTAAACATATTTCTGCCGTTTTCAATACTGGGGTAATTTGTTGACAATGCCGAAACGGTTATTTCAGGTTCGCGTAGAGCTTGCGAAATTAGCACATGGTAATGATATTGATGAAAGTTTCTTTCATTCTATAAGCGAATAATAGTACCAATGCAGAAACTTTTGAAGCGGAATACGAAAAGAAAGTTAATTGCCTTGCAGAAAATTTGAAACAAATTTCATAGTTTTCTGCATCTTAAATGCGTTAAAGACTTAAGCACAAAATTAAATCATTTTGAAACTACTATTTATTTTATGATATATGCTCATCTATCATAAATTTAATATGACATGAGGTAGATGAATAATTACGGTTTAATCCACGTCAGTCTCGCGTCGTACAAAGAAAAATCTGCGTGCAGGCACCAAAGCAATAAGCGCTGGCAGACCTTCCAAAATTGAATCCTTAAAGGGATGCTCTAAACGGAAAATAAATTAATTCTAAAACATGGTTCATAATCAGCCCAACGCTTAAAGTCGCGGAAGCTCGCACTAATTGAAAATACCTTACATTTCGAAATATTCTCATGTTACGTTTAGTTTTTTTTGTTGATTTGTTGCAAAATAAATAATATTTAATATATTTTTATTTTATTAACCCAAACTAACCCAAACTATTAAAAATAGGCATATAATTTTCCCATTAATAGCACAGCTTGTGCGTCAATCGCATAGGTAATGTAAAAGTTTACTGCTTGCATACTCTATACCATTAGCGCTCCATGGTAGCGCTACTTGTATAGGAAACGTAAACATGCACCTCGGTTCATGTGCGCACCGCTTTATTAGATAAAATAAATATTTCCCATACATAGATCTACATTTTTGCCATTTTGTGTTTTACAAATATAAATCGTTGCAATTTAGATGTGAATATTAGAAAGATATTTTAAAAATAATGTACTTTTTAGGTAAAGGAACAGTTGATTAAAAGTTGAGAAAGGTGATGGCACGAATGAAGAACTACACGCAGACGTTTAAGAAAGTGTCAGGCGCCTCGAGCAAAGACATATTCAGCCTAGATGTGATGTACCAACCTCACCAGATGAGGTTTTAGACATCATAAAGTTGCTGAAAGTCAGAAAACCACCAGGCGCTGAAAAAATCAGCAACCTGATGCCAAGAAGCCTCCCAAAAATGGAATCACAGCCACGGCTAACACCATCCAAGCGATGATGAGACTTGGTCACTTTCCTGGTCGGTGGACAAAGGCTGAGGGGATCGTAATTCCTAAACCAGGTAAGGATAAGACCTATCCCGAAAATTACAGGCACCCATCAGTCTGATTTCGGCTATGAGCAAGGTGGCTAAGAGAGTGAACCTGAGAAGACTCAACGACGAATATAACAAACTCGACAGGATCCCTTGTTTCCACTACCGATTCAGGAAGGGACATTCATCGGAGTTACTACAGCTAAAGGTAGTAGAGTACATAACAAAATACTTTAACAATAGCCAAGCGGCAGAGTATGGAATCAGGGGCTTCGACCATCCATGTACTCAATATTCACACATAATATACCATCATTTAACGACGCGCAAATTTCATTGTATGCTGACGATACAATGATACAATTTGCAAACAACGATACAAGGAGGATGTGCTGTGCTATAGGAGGCAACAGACGCACTCACAAGATGGATGATAAACTGAAAGACCAAGGTGAATGAGCACAAAACGCAGGCCATAATCGTCCAGAGGAGAAGAAAGGCTGCCAGACCGCATACGAAACGACGAAGTCAAGTACGTTGGAGTGCACCTGGACCATAGTTTGATATGGAAAAGGCACATCCAAGCGGCAAGTGGTAAAATCATGCGGGCAATGGCTATGCTAAATCTCACGATGGGGAGACCTAGCCAAATGTCAAGACGATAGCTATAGGCCTCAACTAACACGTGGCGCAATGGCCTGAGGATACGCAGCGAAAACAATAATTCATTTACTAACAAGAATGGAGAACAAGCAAGTCAGGAGCGCAGCTGACGCACCTGGGTTCGTCAGAAATGCCGACCTGCAGGCTGGCCTACAGTGACAACCATTAGAAGACTTTATAGTCGAAGAGGTTAGGTGCGTATTCCAAAGATCAGAGAACCATGCCGATGAGGTTCTGAGGTAAGCAATACATTATAATAAGGACGACCACCGGCCGGTAGTAGAGACCCCTAGGGGGTTAAAACACAGGTCAGGACACTGCTTATTTTTAAGAGGGTATGCCAGTGGTGAGTCCCATACTACTCCTCAGGATTTGGCATTCCTATACGTTTTAGACCATGTTGGTGCTTTTGGTTACTTGTGATTAGTTTTGGTTAGTCATTCAAACACCTTTCGATTAGTGTTAGTTACTTTTAATTTATTTTAGTCATTTGAACCGGTTCCGATATGTTATAACCAATTTAAATGTATTTGGTTAACTTTAGTTAGTCACCAAAATTGGGTTAATTTAATATCGTTTTAATATTTTTTATCTGTTTCGATATATTTTATCCCTTTTTGGTAATTCTGGTTACTTTTAGTTAGTCGTTCAATCAACTTTCGGCTAATTTGAGTTAGTTTTGATTTATTTTAGTCATTTGAACCAGTTCCGATACGTTATAACCAATTTTAGTGTGTTTGGTTATTTTTGATTCGTCGCCAAAATTTGGATAATTTGGGTTAGTTTTAACTTACTTCTATATTTTATATAATCTATTTGGTTACGTTTAAGTTCGGTTTGGTGCTTTTAGTTACTATTGATTAGTTTTGGTTAGTTATTCAATCAACATTCGGTTACTTTCAGTGAGACTTTCACTGAGTTCCAATTTATTTTAGTCAATTGAACCAGTTCCGACACGTTAAAACCAATTTAAACGTTTTTGATTAATTTTAGTTAGTCGCCAAAATTCGGTTAATTTAGGTTAGTTACTTATTTTAATACCTTTAATCAATTCTGGTACGTTTTAGCCCTTTTTGGTGTTTATGGTTACTTTTAATTAGTTTTGGTTAGTCATTCAATCAACTCTCGGTTAGTTTTAGTTACCTCTAAATTATTTCAGTCATTTGAACCGGATCTGATACTTTATAATCAATTTTAATGTTTTGGTTAAATTTAGTTAGTCGCCAAAATTCAGTTAATTTAAGTTAGTTTGAAATTACCTTATTATTTTTAATATGTTCCGATATATTTTAGCTATTTCTGGTGCTTTTGGTTAGTTTTGCTTAGTCGTTCAATCAACTCTCAGTTAGTTTTAATTTATTTTATTCATTTTAACCAGTTCCGATACGTGATAACCGATTTTAGTGTTTTTGGTTATTTTTGTTAGTCACAAAAATTCGGTTATTTGCGTTAGTTTTAACTTACATATTTTTGATCTATTTCGATACATTTTAGCCCGTTTTGATGCTTTTAGTTACTTTTTATTAGTTTTGGTTAGTCGTTCAATCAACGTTCGCTAAAGTTCAGTTAGTTTTAATATATTTTAGTCATACCCTGGAATTGATTGCCTTTGGCTCCACAAATGATTGAATTTTGTTTGGATTGTTATAGAGCCACTTCGGCCCCGGCTCAAGGATGTAAACTGCACAAGTGCAAGTTTAGTGACCCTAATGAAATGTGTACCTAGTTTCGTCGATTCGGTGTCTATTCGGACACCGTTTTCAAGAAAAGCAAAAAACTAAAAATGAAAATGGTTAGCAAATACAATAAAACAGTAAAAAGCTTTTGCAGATTGTCAGGCTTTAAACTGACTTTGACAAGATGACAATTATAATGCCATATTTAATTACTGGGTAACTGGTATTTAGTTTGATAATAAGGTGTTATTTTGTAAATTAATTTGTTTATGAAGTTTTATATATATATACACACATACATATACATATATATACATATATATACATACATATACACATACACATACATACACATACATAATTTGGTGTTATTCGCTTTGGAAGAATTTAATGATTTTTGTTGAAAGGATTAGTTAATTTTTAAGTGACCCTTATCAACTTCAGTTTTTAGCAAAGGTAACCATGTACTATTGAAACTTACAGAAGTTGAAGCAACACATTTATCTTTATTTAATAAAATTAAAGCACTTTCTTTAATTTTACGTTTTTTAGAAGAAGGCTCCTTTGCCAAAATACTAGAAGCGTTCCATTGTATTCTGTGATTGTTATCAAATGCATGTTGACAAATATGTGATTTGTGGAATTGTGCATTTCTAATATAAGTTTGGTGTTCTTTTATACGTTTTGATAATGGTCTACAGGTTTCACCTATATAAAATTTATTACATTCACATGGTATTTTATAGATGACACTTTTAGTAGTTTCATTTTCATTAAGTGGTTTTGTTTTTGTTAGTTTAGATCTAAGGGTGTTTTTTTTGTTATATTTTAGTCATTTGGACGGTTCCAGTACGTTATAGGCAATTTTAATGTTTTTGGTTGGTTTTGGCTCGTCGCCAAAATTAGTTTATTTGGGTTAGTTTTAACTTACTGCAATATTTTTAATCCATTTCGATACGTTTTAGCCCGTTTTGGTGCTATTAGTTACTTTTAGGCAGTCATTCAATCATCTTTATGTTACTTTCAGTGATTTCCAATTTATTTTAGTTATTTGAACCAGTTCCGATACGCTATAAGCATTTTTAATGTTTTTGGTTAGTTTTAGTTAGCCACCAAAATTCAGTTAATTTGGGTTAGTTTTAACTAACTTCATTTAAATCCATTTCGATACGTTTTAGACTGTTTTGGTGCTTTTGGTTACTTTTGGTTAGTTACTCGTTCAAATAACTTTCGGTAAAGTTCATTTAGTTTTAATATGTTTTAGTCATTTGAACAGGTTCCGGTACATTATAAGCAATGCTAATGTTTTTGGATAGTTTTGGATAGTAGCCAAAATTCGGTTAATTTGGCTTAGTTTAGCCTTACATTTGTAATTTGTGCTGATACGTTTTAGCCCGTTTTGGTGCTTTTGGTTCCTTTTGGTTAGCTATTCAGTCAACTTTCAGTTAGTTCCAATTTATTTTAGTCACTTGAACCGGTTCCGATACGTTATAATCAAATTTAATGTTTTTGGTTAGTTTTGGTTAGTCACCAAAATACGATTAGTTATGGTTAGTTTTAACTTACTTTAATTTTTGTAACCTGTTCCGATACCTTTTAGCCCATTTTGATAATTTGGTTAGTTTAGGTTAGTCGTTCAATAAACTTTCAGTTATTTTCAGTTAGTTCCATATTATTTTAGTCATGTGAACCGATTCCGATACATTATAATCAAATTTAAGTTTATATAAGCAAACAAACACGATCTCTCACGCGTATGACGTCATGAATGTGGCAAATGTAGCATGCACTCTTTCACGATTTGAGGCCCTATACTAGGAAAACAGAAACATTTTCAATGTTCAAAACAAAGAAAGGTAGCTGAATAAAATGCATAATTATGGGAGAATTGTATACAATGCAATACTTTTATTCAGTATAAAATCATAAGGCCACTAATTGTCATTAGAGTTCAAGTTTCACACGAGGAGTGAGGTGAAAAGTTTCACAATGAACCAGCCTGACAATTAGCTTTATCAAACGTGGATTTTATACTATTTCGGCTCATTTTTCATTTCATTTGCAAAATAGAGATAGGGAATTTTTATTTTTAATCTGATAATATTGCTGGGCATTCAGTGCCCGGTATTGCAAATGAAAATATCAAAGGATGTAGTGGCTATACTTTAGAATTTATCTAAAACATTAATCAACACAATCACAACAATCTTTTTTATTTAATGTTTGCAAACTTAAAATTTTTCAGAACTTAAAAGCAAATTGATGGAATTTTCTTGTATATCGTTAGGGATTTTTTTAGTGAGGGCTCTATGTAGCCCTCGGTCACATCTCAAAATTCACAATTGCAATGCCCTTTGATGTTCACTAGATAGCCACCTTGGTTAATCAAATGCGACATAGATAACCCCATAAAAGAATGACTGAAATACTATTGAAAATTTGGCACTTTAGAAACGCATCCACAATGACCACAACCACGACCTTTGGTATTGGGCTCATTTTGCTAGTTTCAATAAGTGCCTAGGTTGCGTTGTACAATGATCAGCTTTGGCGGAAATAATGGCCTAGGGTAACGGTAATGAAAGTTCGCAATGCACTTTGCGTCTTTCAAACAATGGAATACGTTGTTGCAGTTGTCTAAAACCAATTTTTCTGGCAATGTTGCCGAATAGAGCGATCATCACGATCCGTTTTTCCGTGAGGGAGAGAACCAAGTCTTCTGTGGTACCGATTCGCTTCTTCATACCTTCATATTGTTCTACGTGTTGTTTCTAATTGTACCAGAAATTAGACAAACTGTTAATTCAATGGAGCAAAATGAGTAAATACGATCTTACATGTTGTTTTTTAGTCCTATGAGGCAATGCATTGCTTAGAAGCCTGTAGTCCTTAACCTGGGCAATATAAATAAAAAGTTAGGGAAAAATCAACTTCACTCAAAAATGGTACCTTAAGCGTTGGGTGCCAAATAAGTAACCTTATTTGCCCATATGCCAGGTTTACTCAGCGGATTCATTTTTTAAGGGTAGGGCGTCGTTAATTTTTTTTACAAGAAATTTAGTAATGATCATAACTCTTTCAGGACAATTAATTCTATCTCAAATCGATTTGAGGTTATGGTTACGCTCTTAAACTAATAAGAAGATTCAATTATAAGATATCTCACCGATATTACAAGAATAATAAATCAAAGCAACATAATATACTGTTTGTTAAACTATGCCTTATTACTTTAATATTGCCCAAATCTTATTGTATAAGTATAGCCAGTAAATATATGCAGGTATAAATGAAATGAATAACCCAAACTAAACCTAAATCAATCCCCTAATTTTAGAAAATATACATTCTACTCAATTTGCTCAATACTGTAACGACACAATCAGGGGATATTTAGACTTGAGTGTCAAAAATAGCAATGATAAATTCCGATAAGGAAAACGGCCTTCTCGCCTTAAGTGTTCAGGCGAGAAGACTATCAATTTTCTCAGAAAAGAATATTTTCCACCTCTGTCAAGTGGCGCTCCAAACGGATATGCATTTCGAGCAGGTTAGTACTCCGGAAGTAAGGTCGCGAGAAGTAAGGTAGCGAGAGTATAGATAACACAACTCGACCAGTCAAAGAAGAAAATCGCAATACTGTATTTGATAACAGTTCCAACGTTACAACCTACAGAAAATTTTCAGTGCTCATAAAATCCGCAGAGCGTTTTAAAGTTAAAGCTTATAGATATTATATTATCAATAAACTCGATATATGCCCTGGAATGGCAAAGGATGACAACTTAAAATAAAAAACACTAAATCGATCGATCAAATGAATCAAATATTATGAAACCTCCAACTGGATCAAAATTTTAGGCGCAG
The DNA here is from genome assembly GCA_016904865.1 of Pissodes strobi. NCBI lineage: Eukaryota > Metazoa > Arthropoda > Insecta > Coleoptera > Curculionidae > Pissodes > Pissodes strobi. The sequence goes on along the minus strand of MU183669.1, from coordinate 169,896 downwards.
CAGTTTTTTTCACATCAGTGTATTTTCTCCACGGCCAAAAATATTTTTTTGTACATAAAACGATTTTTTAATAACAAAAAGGTGTGAAAATAATAAAGCACTGGAACAATTTTAAATAGAGATACATTTTTGAGATATTATCATACTAAAAGTTATATACAGGGTAGGTTGGAAGTCCTGCAAAAAATTCCTATATTTTATACAATTTCTTTTTGTGGGAAAACGCTCGTACCCGTCAATTCTTCTTTTTAGTCGTGCATTAAAAAAAGTTTAATTTATACAGGGTGGGTCAGAAAACAGGTATCACGTTGAATTTTAATTTTTAAACTGAATCTTGCATTTTTATTTTATTTCCGAATTCGACGTAAAATAGTCACCACACATACTACATATATTACATAGTAAACACACATATTACATAATATATTAGGTACATAAAACATAAACAATATAAGTAAATAATAACGGTGCAAAATTGAACATTTAACGATTTAAGTAAACTAGCCTATATGTATTTAAGAAACATCTAATGGCTAATGAAAGTTCCTTTAATGGTGATAGTAAAATCTGTAAATTCAGACTACTGAAACTTTACTAGCTAGTCTGAATCATCAGAATCGGTTTCGTATTCAGGTAGCTCAGGAGAATTTCTGGAAATATATGGTTCATCAAAAAAATTTATTACTTCAAGTGGACACTTTTTCATCGTTTTAGGGTTGAGTTTTCTCATGCTGGAGATTAGAGGATCAGAGGAAACTAAAAGATTTTGGAAAATATCTTGCATATTTTGATGTCTTGAAAATTTTCTACAAAAAGACTCTCTGAATTTTTTAATGTCTCTATTGCGGGATTCTTGGGCTTCTTCACAAAGCTGCCCGATAGGTAAAATTGAATTTGCAATTATTGCAGCACTATGAATTAAAATTTTATGTACAGTAGTCGGCATGTTATACCAAGGATATACTTTGACGAACTTCCTAGCAGTAGCCTGGCAATAATCTTTAAATGGATCGATTTTAATGGAATAACTGCTAGAAATAGTTAATAAAATGATCCTAAATCGATAAATTATTTCATCAATACCAGTTCGACTGGCAGTATTCCCGCCATTCGTGCTGCCAAACCCTGGTTTTGGTTTGACGACTAATAAACCCATTTCGTCTCGGAACAGCTCTTGAATTCTTCTCTTATTAGATGCCACCTTTTCTTTATTCTCTCTCCTCTAGCTTACTACCACCTTTTCTTTATTCTCCTCTCCTCTAGCTTGCTACTTACGAATTACCAATTTATGCGATAATGCAGTAAGCATTTGAAAAAGCGGATCCAGGCATGTAAAGATGATCGTCCAAAATTTCCTTATTAAGTGCCAGATCAATGTTATTGAAATCCTTTGAAGTAAGAACACAAAGGTAACATTTGTGAGTGGATGAATTGTCTGCGACAGCATTACAGATCTTGACATCTATCATTGTGAAAAGTAATTTATGATGAACTAATATATCGGTAGATTTGAGACTAATTTTAGTTGGATTTAAAGAAGAAATTTGATTTTCAATATATTGCATTTTCATTACAGACAGTTCTGTAGTTTCGTGCTTAAATTTGAGACGAACTGGCCTACAATAGCTGGTTGAAGACGGACGAGGATTTTGCCATAAAATACGTTTTTCTTTGGAATTTGGATCAAAATTGAGTAATTGCACCGGTACAAGAGAAGTTAAGAAAACACTTGCTTCCGAAATGCTGGGATCAGAAAACCTTTGTTTATATTCGCTCATTCCCGAGCTTACATCATATTAATTTAAACACTTCTTGCAACGATTGAAATAATCTAGTAGCAGTGTGTTTCTGCAAACTTTGAACAGGTGTCTCAGCTATATCTTCAGTAATCACCAAAACCACGGGATATCATCGTTTTTTTGCAGAGGTAATTGATTCATAATTTGGATACAAATTCGAATTATGCTGCTTTGCTACGTCTCTGATGAAGGTATATTGAAATTTGGTTAATTTAGCCTCGACAAACATTGATAACACTTCATCAGAAGAAAATTAAATAGCATCAACTTTGGCATAAGCTTTTCTATATTTTGATGCTCTCGTTGGTGTAGAAAGAGTTATATCCCTTACAACAACTGCTGTGTCTAACTTGCCTGATGCTCGGAACTGCATTTGAGCTGCATAGTTTCAGTTCTCTTTCGTTTTGATCGGTCACTTGAACGAGAGAACTCGATTGCTGGCCTTCCTCTGGTGTCAACTTTACATTCTTGATCCGCAATATGAGAGCAGGTAAATTGGATTCTAGACTCCAGTCATGATTTATTTTTACGGCGAAATGCATCGATATTTCTAGATGATCCACTTCGTTTTGTGTTGTGTTACAAAGTTTTTTAAATGTTGATGTTGTTGGGGCTCAGATGACAATTCTTGAAATCCGGTAGCATTTTTCACTTTTTGGAGCAGGTAATCACACTGTTCTTTACATTTTGTGGAATCGGAAGTTCTTAAATACTCAGAAAGTGCATTCTTTGTCAATGACACATAGGCTGATCGTAAGCCTGAAACAAAAAACACATATATTGTTATTAGTGTTAGTTCATTTCTATCGGTAACTTTCACTTTAAAAACAAATATCTGGCAATATCGCAAAATATCGCTGCTAAATTTATTACAAACTGACTAACTACACTTTATGGGAAAATTTAAACTTAATATCGCGATTAAACTATATTAAACAAATTACTTTTTATTTGTCAACATTTTTAAAATAATATTTATAAATTGTGTCTTGCATATGGTTTTAAAAAATTAGCAAGATAGCAAAAACATACAGGCTACAATGATTATAAAATCATCTACTCACCTCCGGCAACAGGTTCCATCATGAATTGTTCCAAGTATATACAAAGAGTCACTAAAAACTAGTCGCAAATGAAGCACTTCAAAACGCTACTCTTGTCTAACTTGAAAACGCTCTTAGCAAACGCCAAATTTGTATACTTTGCAATTGATTGCCTTTGGCTCCACAAATGATTACAATTGGTTTGAATTGGTGTAGAGCCTCTTCGGCTCTGGATCCAGGATGTAAACTGCACAAGTGCTAGTTTAGTGACCAATAAAACAGTAAAAAGCTCTTGCAGGTTGTCAAGCTTTGTGGAATCGGAAGTTCTCTTTGTACTAAAATATTTTTCACCAGCGTAACATTAATATCACAAAATGTGTCATTTATGACGCTTGGGTACCCAATAAACCAAGAACAGGTAAAAACCGCTGCACACGTGCACTTTGGGCTTTTGGAATTTTGGCGAGGAATTTCCTAAATTTCGCCTGTGTGCGATGCTCCAAATTCTTTGACTAGAATATCATAAGCGACGTTGAAGTTCTGATATGGTAAATCACGATTATTTTCTGAAATATAGCTGGATAAGTTCAGGTTCATAGCGAAGTTCTTCCAAGGCCTTATTATTTCCAGTTGTGAGTTTTCCTAGTTCCTGCAACTGACTAAACTACAGAACTCAAATAGGGCCAACAAGTAATTGGCAATTATATGTTATCGAACGTTCAGTGTATGTTTTTCATTATTTTCTATTGCAAAAGGGTCCTCTAAACTTCTTCTATCCGTAAGGTTAGACCTTAATAATATGTCGACTGTGTTGACTTTAATCTTTAAAGCGCCCTGATGGAAGTAGAGATGATCGAATTGGCCCATGACAGTTTAATTTTCACTTGGTATATTCTATAGAAATTGGATGTTTTATTAGCATCTATATGTTTCGCTGTAAAAGTATTTTAATGTTAAAAATATATGGATTACTTAGAATAAGCAATATGGCTACAAAACATAAAAATCAACACAATAAAAGTTGTAGAACAGAAATATATTGATATTCTAGAATAATCAGTAAATTTAATTGCCCATAATATGTATTGTCCAAAATGAGCGAAAATAGGATCCGTTTCCATTACTATTAATGTTTTTTATTATACTTTGTACTTCCGGGTCTAAAGTATATCCTTTAGCCCCTCCAAGCGAAGACTAAAAAAGCTGAATTAATCCCAAAGGACTAAAGGAGATACCAGCAACACATAATTAAAAGAAAGTTAAATTTAACAAATTTTATTCACTTTTTTTAATTCACATGGATGTTTAAGCTTCTACAGGGTTATTGATTATAAATTCCCTCCTCCTCTAACTTTTTTATTTGAGGTTTTACAAAAAAGTGTCCCAAATAAAAGTTTTATGGTTGAAAACGAAATTTTGATAGAATCTACTTTCACATATACAGGGTGCTTCCAAAAGTCTGGGCGTGGTACAACTTTCTTATTTCAAATTGATACTCTATCTTTTTATTTGATATTCGGATTGTACTTCAAATTCTAAACATTTTCTGTGTAGCATATCCTATACCTGTCTCTAACGGTCTTTGAAATATTGACCATTTACTAAGTTTGACTGACAGCTTGTAAAATCTAAACGGCTAAAGATAGAACAAAACGATTTGCACTTTCCTATATTGGTTTTCCATAAGCTATCGTATTACACTAACTTTAGATTTAACCAGAGGTTAAAAAATCCCGGATAAATTTAATTAACCCTGTACAGTTTACAATATTAAACGGTCGATTTATTTCATCTAGCATGCTGTATGACACTGCTTGATGTAGAACTACATGCGACAGATCCAGAGACTTACTCAAAAGCTTGTCTGGATGTGTTTTCTGGACCAACAATTTGGAATGCTTTCACGTCACCATATCCAAAAATTTTGTCGGCAATAGTTTCATTATTATTTATGGAATTTTCAACGTACACCTTGACGACGGCTGCTCCATCCATACCTTTTAAAATAGCCACATATGTACCAAAGTTAGCTAATAAAATGGCAGACGTTCGACGAAAGCAATGTTCAGTGTATAATGATGGATTGGGTAGATTTAGGAATGCTGCTACGTTTTGGAATTGGTAGTATCCCAAATATATTTTTACCCACTGAACTTCAATTTTGATTCGAAAACATGCTTGCCGATAACATAGAAGTCGCTTGAGATTTTTACCTGAATGCCTGTACTGCCGTCCAAAGCGAAAAGACCGTAACTGAAAAAAAATTGAAAATTGAGTTATTGTCTTATTTGGACTTCTAATGGACCAAACTATATCCTTAGAAATGTAGAACACTGCAGTTCAATTCTTACTAGTTGTTTTTCTTATTTAAATTTACCGTAACTGCAAAACTGCTATGGTCTACAAAGCGAAAATACCGTAACTACTCAATGCCTAGCAAAAAGACCGTATCGGGGCTGTCGACGCGCGCAGTTACGGTTTTTTTCCCTTGTAAACGGGATTTACCGTCTTTTCGCTTTGCAGGGGTGTTTACTGTCTGTTCTACTTTCAAAGCGAGTGGACGCTTCGTTATATTTTCGCATTGTTTTTACGGTTTTGTAGTGTTTTGATTCAATTGACTTCAATGGGGAATTAAAATCCGACTAGAAGCCTTATAAGATGTCCTTATTGTTACAATAGATGTCAGCGTATACTAGCTTTGGCTCAACAAGGAAATAATAAGCATAATCATACCAGCCAAGATCTTGACAAAATATAAATTTTTTAAATAGAATGATTTAGTTTTTACTTGTTTAGTTTAGTTTAGTTGAAGACATTTACAGGGTATTCGCTTGAAGATGCTCACTATTGCTATCTCAGTTAATAATGAACCCACAAAGTCGGTTAAATTACCAAACTACTAGCATTTTTTCCGCTAATTACGATGCTAAAATCAGAAAACAATTGCGTATCTAATTTACGAGGTAGTTTTGGACATTGTCTTTTTTAAATAGAACCCCCTGTATATTTTTGCATATTTGGATTCCAGAAAAATTCTAGGCACATTTTATTAATAATTTCCTTTACCTATCTTCAACGTTTTATAAAATATACAGCTAAACGGCTGAAGATAGACTAAAATGCTATGACACCTTAGTTTTTCATAAGCTATCGTTTGACACTACCTTTAGATTTAACTAGAGGTTAAGTTTGAGGTTAAATGTAACAGGAATTTTCAATAATTTTTAGGAATTTTTCGTGGAATACAAATATGCAAAAAAGGTGTTCAATTTAAAAAAAAAGACAATTTCCGAAAATAACTCGTAAATTAGATGCGCAATTGTTTTTTGTTTTCAGCGTCGTAATCAGCGGAAAAAATGGTAGTAGTTTGGTAATTTAGCCGACTTCGTAGGTTCAATATTAACCGAGATAGCAATAGTAAGCATCTTTACGCGAACACCCTGCATATGCAGAAAACAAGTTATTTTGTTGTTTTTAGAAAACTTGATGACCATCTTAGCGATGCTATAGGAAAATTTTTTGGCAAAACTTACCTTTGAGAAATAAAACAACCCTCCTCCTGCCTCCCAGCAGGTCTTGTTGCGTTTTGTTTTTTCCCAACAATCTTTATGATTCTTGGGTTTCTCCTGTTTCTCTTCACCCCCGTCTTCTTTTCCTGGACCATCTTACTACATCTTTCATGTCATTCTAATTTCTCGCTTCTCTGTCTGACTCTCAATGTATGTCCTGTTATGGATCTTAGTACCCTAATTTCTGTCGTTCGGAGCAGGCGTTTCGTGGTAGTGTTCTCAGCACTCGTTTCGACAGCATAGGACATAATGGGGCTTACACATGTCTTGTATATTCTTACTTTGCTCTTAATATTCATACGTTTGTTTCGCCAAATTATGTCACGTAAGAGTCCTGACATTAGGGATGCCTTTGTTGTTTCCTCCTTTACAACCGCTTTGAGATTTCGGTTACTGGTTATGTTGGCTCCAAGGTATTTGAAGCTCATTGCCTGTTCAACACTTTGGTTATATATGGCTAGCTTGCATCGTCTGGGTTCTTTGGAGATCGTGAGTGACTGGGTTTTTTTCAGTGGAGATAATCATGTTGAAGCGCGTTGCCGCCTTTTCGAATATGTACAGGAGTCGTTGTAAGTTTTCTTCATCTTTAGATATTATAACTGCATCGTCAGCATAACAAACCACTTTCCTTTATTTTTTTCCATTTTATATCCCCTACCAGCTGTTTTTACGTCCTTGATGATTTCGTCCATGATAACATTAACTAAAATTGGACTTATACTGTCGCCTTGTCTTTTGCCAGATGACACTGGTATTCTTTTTGACAGTCTGTTATCTGTTTTAATGAATGTTGTATTACCAGTGTTAAGTTCTATAATAATTTAATAATTCTTCTGGGATTCAATTGAGTGTGAATATTTTATTCTAAAAGATATATCGTTCTTCACAGAGCACTTCTCCACCATATTTAATCAGCTCATCAGGTATATTGCCTAATCCTGGGGCTTGTCAGTTCTTTAGTTTAGTGACTGTTTTTTTCATTCTTGTAACAGACCATATGGTGATATTTGCTTCTGACATTTCCTCGTCTTCTGTATTTTCATGTGTTGTTGGTGTTGTATTGTCATAAAGTTCGTGAAAATGTTTTTCCCATTCTTCTGTTATTTTGTTTATTTGTACATACTCATTTACGTTTTTTTTTTGCGGTTTCTTAACATATTCCACACCTTTCTCTGTCCTCCGTAGAGGTCGTGCTCCACATCTGTTGAAATATGTTCCCAGTAGTTTCTCTTGATTTCTTGTATTTTTTCATTTACCCTGTTTCTCACTGTTTTATACTGGTCATATGTAATGGCTTTGCTTCGGTATTGAATGCATGATTTCCTTCTTTCTGCCGCTAGGTCTTTGCCTTCCATTGTGCACCAGGGTTTGGTGTTCCTTTTTCCGTTGTTGCTGATTTTCGTTCCATTCTTATTAATATTCTGTATCAGTTTCTTTTGGGTAGAGATATCTTGTCGAGTCATCTGAAAGAGATTCTATATTCAGTCAATTTTTCCGCATAATATTGTGTTTTTGACGTACTGTGTAATGCTTCCTATTTTTGCTAATACAAGGTTATAATTTGTTCCGGTGTTTGCCGAACTTAGTACTCTCATACCTTTTATTTTTGAGGGATGGATATTCCTGTTTGTAATGATCTAATCTATCATCGACTTGTGTCCCCTTGTATTTTGGAATGTACATTAATGTTGTGGTTTGGGAGGGTAGAATTTATTATTTATTCGTAATTCATTTTGGGCGCATATGTGTGTTAGTTGATTAATTCTCTCTTCGTTGAAACGATTTTTAATTCCAGGGACAAGATTCGGATTTCAAATGTCATAATTGCTCTTAGGCAAGAGTTGTTGGTAGAATGTAGAAAATATATTTACCAGTCCTTTGGGAAAGGTAGCATGGGCCTGTAGGTAATGGCTCCTGTGAATTTTGGGAGAGAGCATCCGGTCGAGCTTGCGCGGGTTAAAAGGCCAACCATTACGGCTGACAGTGCAGTACCGCGATAGAGAAGATTTTTTTTAAATACACTAGTGAGGATCATCTATCCGACCTATTTTGAGTCTTACGCCTTACCTTGTTTTTGCCTTTAGTGTATTTTTTGCTTGGCACCTATACTTAATCCGTAACTGGGATTTTCCATTGTTTTCGTCACAGATGAGTTGTGATTGAGGTTTTTAAAACTGCCATTTTGTGCTTTACGTGGTTAAGCAAAAGCCTTGGATATGTTGATATTTTATAGGTTTTCTTTTTAACGTGAAGAGTCTTTCCCTCCTTCCCTCTTGGAAGTTATCCGACGTGTAGGCGTGCACGAATACTTCTTCTAGTTTATTGTGTTCGATCGTATACCTGGTAATTGCCCGGAGAGCTTCCCATGAGTCCTTGGTCATGATTTGCCCAGCATTTTTTTATTGTTAGTTTTTACATGCATGCATGGGTTATTAGTTTTTACAACGATTATCGGTAATCGTATATCGCTTGTTGAATAACACGTAATTTACTTTGCGCACCGCAATAAGTAAACTTCTCGTTTTAACTAGTTGGCTTCTCTGTTAGTCGGCATAACAGATACGACTGCTATTTCGATTTTCTTTTAACATTAAGTGAATAGTTAGTTTTGCAATTTCAACTTCTAATAACGAGTTTTCATTTGCATATGAATCAGCGGCAGGCTGATTTAGTTTCCATTAATTGTTATTCTCAAGTATTACTTCAAGTTAAGTAATTTTTCCCACGTAGTATCTACGATAACTGCTTCAATTGGTCCCTATATTTAATCGCAACCGATTACCGTGGGTACCGCTATATAATTAATTTAATTTTGATTGGCTTGAAGTAAAATTCTTCTTCTATTGTGACCGTTTTATGGTAATAAACTTTTTGTTCACCTATCATTTTGTTTCATTTATTATTTTTAAGGTTAGTATTCGAAAAGAGAAGTAATTTTGAATTAATTGGGCTTAATAATTGAATCAGCACATTTTCTTATCTTTGCTCTGATTTGTTATGATTTCTGATTTTATTATTTATATGTTACTTATATTTTTTTTCGTTGTGAAGCCTAAGCCAAAACAAGTTTCAAATTACAAACTGGGAATCTTCTGACTTGTGCCGTCTACAAGATAGTGGTGCCTCTAAATAAATTGAACTCCCCGACTCTCCGGCATTTGAGCTAGAGCCTCTTTTTCTCGTTTCGAAGATAGCTGATTCTAGCATAAGCCTCTTTAATTGGAATTTTTTTTATCTTTACTTTATTCATTTTAAATTTCTTCAAACCTGAGGTGAAGATGGATAAATAAAATTAGAAGATAATAAAGAGGGTGACATCTTTGCGGTAAAATTATAATACTATAATAAAAACGCTATTTTTATTGTACTATTATAATGGAATTTAGATAAAATTTACAAATGAGTCTAACGTAAGTTTATTATTCACTAAGATTTCCAAATGAAATAAATTAATTTGCTTGAAAAATATTATAAGAGGTTAGTTACTCTAATAAGTGCTTAGAATAAAAATTATATTTTCATTATACCATTATAATTAAAATAGTATTTTCAACATAATATTATAATTTTAATTGTTGTGTTAATTCAAGTTAATTTAGTTCAATTGAAATGAATACAAAAAACTAAAAAGTAAAACGGCGTTCCATACGGGTGGATATTTTTTGAGGTTGTTACATAAGGGTATCAAAATTGCCAATAATTTTGAATTAAAGCCAGTTTATTTTCTTATTTTAGCGAAAGAGATCTATTTAGAAGGACGAGGGCTCTTTTAACAAAATCTGAAAATTGCCAAATGCAGCTTTTTTTAAGAAGGGACACTCACACACTTACTTTGATGCCCAGGTGTAATTTAGGAGAATATTTCCCAAATATTTTTTTATTCATTTTCGCGGAAAAAACAAAAAATATATTGATTTGAAGCTAATAAATATTAATGTTTCCTTCAAACAAGGATTTTCCGAATTTTACAAACGCTTCCAAGATTTAAAATTTGTATGGTAAACCAACATAAAGTGCGTATAGTACAAATTGATGCCTGCCGTTTCATCATCAAGTTTTGAAAACGGAATGTTTCGTATGAGAAATTTTATATATCAGGGATATATTCAATATTATAGCTATATCACAAGTGGTAAGTATATTTAGACATTTGACATTGACACGAGACAAAATATGTATAATCGCAACCATTATTTATATCTTAAAAATTGATGGTTATGATTGATCAGGACGAACAGAAAGATAATAGTTTTGAACAAATGCAAACATATTTTATTAAATTTGTCTTCCAAGAAGTTTCTGTAAAATATATATCGCACACATATTATTACTTTTCCATTTTGTTTCAGGAGTTCTGACCACTGTTAAGAATATTGTTGTGCGGTAAGTAATTTTAGATTATTTGTGTGGTAACTCTTTAGGAATTGCAGGATATTAGAAGGAAATAAAATATCTTCATTCCACCAAAGTGAATTAAATCTATTACGCACCTCTTGACATATATTTTACTGGCACGTAGCGCATTATTGTTATTATAATCCCCCATAATTATTATTTTGTGTTTATTCTTATAATAATATCCAAATAACTAACCTACTTTATTACACTTTATTTTATTGCTTAATATTAAATATGTAGGTTAACTCAGAATTTATTGAAAGTTCTATGAACTACGGTCAAAAAATCTAGCTATACAGTTGAAGACACAAATCTTGGAATGATGTCAAGTGGGCCAAGCAAGGTAATTCGGAACTAATCTCAAAAAAATCAGTTAAGTGAAGTTATAGCTAGTTCGACGCGGTTCAATTATAAAGCCTATTAAAAGGCAAAACAACGATAACTAGAAGTTAAGGGATAAATCAATTAAATTTCTTGTTTTTGTCCTTGTTCTGGTTTTTGGCTTTGTTATAAGGCAATACGCCAGCACATTAGCCCATTAACGCCTAGCGTCACCATATTGGCTCACTACGCACCATGTTTCAAAGTCGTGTGGTGGGGATAACCTCGCTCGCTTTTTAATCGTCTCCACACGCCAGTTTGCTCTCGACACTTCTTGTAGTTGGTTTATGATCTGGTCAACTGTGTTTGTTTATTTTGTGCGACGCTAAGCATTTTTGATTCCGCCGCCTAATTTAGTTCTTCAAAAATGGCGAACCCGAGGTTTGTGTAAGTATAACAATTTTTGTCTGTTTAGATTTATTTTATTATAATGGTTTATTAGTACAACTAAAAGATAGTTCTAAGTAGGGACAATATTGTTTTTACGAAAACTATATTGGTTTTTGTTTTAGATGGACTAAAATTCTTATGTTCCCATCTGGAACCGCTAGGCGCTTTGCTGCTAAATTAAAATTTGTTGATAATAATTATTTTTTACAGCGGAATTACGTTACAAGAAGCTTTAGACATTGCCTATCTATCAGACTCGGATACGGAAGTTGCGGATGTGTTTATAGAGCCGCCAGAGAGCCACGTGCTAACAGATGAGGATTCGGCTGATGAGGACGAGGGAGGCTTCGCTGATAATTTGAGTTCCCGTCAGCTTACTGCTGGAGCTGAAATTCGCTTTACAAACTCTAGGAGAATCGGCGAAATAGCGGATGATTTAGGCAGTGATTTACACCTTCAAAATATGGCGGGTGTAAGTAGCAACGATGACTTGACTCTGGAAAATACTGCTCAAACAACCTACAAGAGTACATTGAAAATTGAAAAGGTACCAAGTAATCCTAGCTTTTGTAACGGGGACTTATTATTCACTAACCATGGTTTTCCGGAAGAGAATTACGATACGTACAAAAATATGACCTATTGCGAACTCTTTGAACTTTTTTTCACTGATGAGTTATTGCAGGTCATTTCTCAGCAGACAACAAATTATGCACTTTTTCGTAATTGTCCTGATCCACAAGTATCTCTGGAAGAGTTAAGAGTTTTTATAGCCATTTTAATAGTAAGTGGATACAACCAACTTCCTTCGAAACGAAATTATTGGGAATCTTCAAAAGATGTGCGAAATGATATGGTATATGAAGCAATGAGAAGGGACAGATTTCTTCAAATTTGTCGCTTTATCCATTTTGCTGATAACACGACCGTAGATCAAAATGACAAAATGTACAAGCTTAGACCACTGACAGATTATTTAAAAAACAAATTTCTAGAATACTTTGTACCCACGCCAAACTTGTCATATGATGAATCAATGATTCGATATTATGGACGTCACGGGTGTAAACAGTTCATCCGTGGCAAACCCATAAGATTTGGGTACAAAATTTGGTGCCTAAATAAGCCGTCAGGATATTTGGTAAATTTTGAGATATATCAGGGCAAAAATCCAAGGGCAAACAATGATTATGAGTTGCACTTTGGAAAATGTGCAGCTCCTCTTTCTCAGATGCTCGACGATTTGAGAGCCATCAACAAATCATTTCGGTATAATATTTTTATAGACAACCTTTTTACTGGAGTAAATATTCTTTATACTCTAAAACAAAATGGTATTGGCGTCACAGGAACAATGCGTGAGAATCGAATTCCTAGGGAATGTCCACTAACTCCTAAAGCTATTTTGAATAAACAAAATAGAGGAAGTTATTCTACCATCCTTGAAAAAAAAAGTGGAATCCAATACATTCGATGGAAGGATAACAGCGTGGTAACCGTAGCTAGTACATCCTATGGGGTGCAGCCAATTCAGAACGTTGATCGGTTTTCTCGTTCAGAGAGAAAGAAGGTTCCAATCACAAGACCACACGCTGTATTGGAATATAATAAAAACATGGGTGGAACTGACTTGATGGACGAGGGAATCGCAAAGTAAGTTTTTTGCACTATTGGGTTAGGGGGGACAACTTTCTTATGTTCTTTTAAATTTTAGCTACCGCGTTGGTATTAGAGGAAGAAAATGGTATTGGCCAATATTTACCTACTGTCTTGATGCTTCCATTCATAATGCTTGGCAGCTCTCTAAAGGGTCAGGTTGTCCAATATCTCAGCTGGAATTTAGGAGAAATTTGGCGAAGGTATTGTTTTTTTATTATTTTTTATTTATATTTTACTAACAAACTAAATTTTTAGGTATACCTTACAAAATTTAGAAATCTTCCAAAATCAACTGGTAGAGCCTCAAAAATGAATGAACAGATAAGATTTGATACTATCGGTCATTTTGTAATACCGGTTCCTGATAACAAAAGAAGAAGATGTGCTGGAAATAATTGCAGTAGCAGAGGTCGTACTATGTGTTGCAAATGTGACGTAGAACTCTGTATTGAGTGTTTTAAAGATTTCCACACAAAACATAATAATAATTAGAAAAAGAAATAACATAAATCTACTTATAAACAGAAAAACAAAAAAATTTAACTTTGCCTGTAAAGCGCCTAGCGGTGCCATATGGGAACACCCTCAAAACTCAAAGTTAAAAACAAAATATATTTTTTAATGTTTTTGTGAGTGTATTTAACCTCTTTTGCCTTAAAATATACTATTTTTAACTAAAAAATTGGACTTTTTTTATTCCAGGCGCTAATGGGTTAGGCGAGATCTAGTACGGCGAGTCGGAACTCCTGGATCCCTCGGGATCTGTATTATGACCACAACACGTTTCACGTTATTTTAAATACATAAAACAGTCCTGCTTAAACATTATTTCCTAATAGAGCTCATTATGGTTGTGTATATTAGTGTGACAAATACAACAAAGCACAATAAAACTCTTCTCGCAACCGCGCAGTGGAGGGGCTATGCACAAGGGACTGCGTCGGATGGCAAGGGTTGACGTTAATGAGTACCGCTGGAACTAATCGAAGCAGAAAGAAATTAGATATTTAAATTTAATCATGTTTAAGCTTGATATGATTATAATTTAAAAAAGCGATTATCAAGTTACAAATATCTGAATTTATATTAGATAGGACCGTAACCATATTAAAAGGGGGACTAACACCCAAAACTCTAAACTCTTCATACATATCGATATGTGGAATAATATTTATAGGATATTCTAGAAATATTTGATTTAAATTGTCGGTTGAACCACATTCACAAAGCGGATCGTTTCGTATACCGATTTTACACAGATGCTCTCTAGTTAAACAATGATTAGTACGCATTCTAATAATAGTTGTAATGTGACGTCTATTTATAAATGGAAATTTCAAAAATTATTTGGAAAAAGGGAAGGATTCACCTATTTGAGAATAATGTTTACCTTTAAATTGACAGCTCTTTTTCCATTTATTATCAAACTTTTTATACATTGATTTTTTAATTACATTGAGATATTCCCCTTTATCTAGTTAAACATTTTTCGGTATATTCAGATCTCTCCCAATTCTAGCCAGTTTATCAGCTTCTTCGTTACCATAAATATTTGAGTGGCCTGGGATCCAGCACATTAAGATATTACAATTGTTATTATAAGCTTTAAAAATCCTATTTTTTGTATCCAGTGTGATATGATCATTTGCAGTATCTATCCTAGTATTAACAAGCTTTTGAATAGCACTGAGTGTCAGAAAAAATAATTACGGTGTTAAGTTTCTTTTTCTCTGCAACTATTTACCCTTCATTTATAACCACCATCTCATCTGTTGAAATACATATCTCTCCAGGGAGCCTTGAAAAGAAATTAATCCCCAATATCAGGAATATAAACTCCAAATCCAACCCGTTTATCATCAGTATACATAAAATTATAGTTTTGTTTCAGTTTATCCGTGGCAGCCCGAAAATACGACTTAGCATCTATATCTCCTCGTTTTATATTAAGTTTAAATTTTTGTACTTTTATCAATTGCCCGAAATATTCATATTCAAAACAGGGATACTTGGGACTTGCATATATTTTATTACTAAAGGGAAATAATTCTACTATAGCTTGAGTTAGAATAGGGAATGAATTTTTATTATTCACGTTGGCGTCATTCAAATAATAATTTCTTAGTTTACGAATCAGCAAACCTAGTGGGCGCTTGGAGATTGAAGTGAACTTTGACAAAAATTTGACAGACAACCATTTTATTCTACTGTATAAGTCTATTTCCGATGCTTCGGCAAGCAAAAGGTTCGTCGGTGTTGATTTCATACATCCTAGACAAATTCTAAGGCCTTCAAACAACATTTTATCTAATCTGGACAAATTACACTTGCTCGTTGGGCTTATAAAAACTGACCCATAATCTAAATGAGATCTTACCAAAGCATGGAAAATCATTAGCATAGTTTGGGGGTCTGATCCACACCAATTTCTCGTAAAACATTTTAAAGTGTTAAGTCCTTTTTTCGCTTTGGTTATAATGTGATCTATGTGTTTATGCAATTTTAAATTTTTTTGCAACACTATCCCCAAATATTTGACCTGATCTTTGTTCGGAATTGTAATGTTATCAATGCTGATCATTGGTTTAATACATTTTGACCGAATTCCCTTTGTACACCATAAAGCATCACATTTCTCAATGGACAGCGATAGATCATTTTCTTTTAACGAAAATGATCTTTCGCTAATGCAATATTTATGTCTCTGACCATGACCTGAGTATCTTTACCTATGATGAAAAGGACTAAATCGTCCGCATAGCCTATAATATCAATTTCTAATGATACTAGTTTAAAGAGATCATTTATGTAAATGTTGAACAGAATTGCATTGAGGGATGACCCTTGCGGCAGTCAAGTGGTTGTCCAAAAATGACCCAAAAATTATCCATCCTTCCTTCTAGAATATAGTAATCAGTTTGACATAATTCTGAAAATCAATTTGGACATATCAGAGGGTATTTTGATGGCTTTTAATTTAAAAATGGCAAGAATTGAATTATTTTCGTTGAAAGCAATTTGGATGTGAGAAGTTAGAATAGCAATACCATTACAAATACCCATGCCTTTCCTGAAGCCAATCTGATTAAAACCAAAAAAGAACCTCTTTACCATATACATTCCAACCGGTTCTTAACCATAATTTCTAAAGTTTTAAAGTAATAGGATGCGAGTACTATAGGTCTATAGCTGCTGACATTTTTAGGATTTTTGTTGAATTTTAATAAAGCCAAAACATCGTAACTTTTACAGGATAAAGGAAAAGGTTCATCGCGGAGGATTCGATTATAAACTGAAAGAAGATGGAATTTAGCAATTTCAGGCAAATTAATCAGCATTATATAAGATATATCATCTAAACCCGTGGAAGAAAAACTTTTATTATGTAGCGTATTCTTTAGTTCCGAAACATTAAATTCCAGACTGCCTGACGCAGACACCGACGATAAAGAAATTTCCGGATGTACCTATGTCAATAATTATCATCTTTAGAATAAATTCACTACGTAACGAATCTTCTATTATTGCTTTATTGAAAAACTTAGCATTGTTTGAGAATTTTTTGACTTTTAGCCAAATATATTTACTATTAGCTTGTCTATTAAGAGATTTACAAAAGTTAACACAACTGCTCTTCTTTTTTTCCTGAAAAAATTTTTGGAACGAGCAATAGCTCTTTTTGCTTTGATAAAATTTTCTATACTGGGTTACTGTTTGAAATATTGAAGATGATATTTTCTCAACTTAACGTTGATAGAACATTCATTGTTCCTCCAAGGACTGCTTAAAATTCTGATTTTGTTAACCACTTTTAACGGTATCGCTATTTTGGCTGCACGATTAACGATTTCATCCAGCAATGAGAATTCCAATTTATCCATATTAGCCACCTTGATGTCCATAGCTAAAGGCTCCTTAAATTTTTACCAAATAGCCGTTCTAAAGTTCCTTGTTGAATAAGCCCCCAGAATAATATCTTTGTTCACTGAAGAAGAAGCAATATTATGATTATTTCAATAAATGTGGGAAAGTGGTCACTATATCCACAATCCGGTAAAGTTGCCCAACGAGTATTGAACTGATGATGAGAGTGATATCTACCGCACTGGAAGCATGTTCTGTAGATTGAAATATAGTCGAAGAACCATCATTAAGAACGACCAAGTTATTATCTAACACAAAATATGCTATAATTTTGCCACCTCTCTTAGGCAAAACATTATCCCAAAGGGGATGTTCATTTAAATCACCCTTAAGTATTGCTAAAGAGATTATTCCAAAGATTTTGAGAGATGTGCATGTTAGAATTGGCATACCCATTAATGGCATATAAATCAGAAATTTTTATTATAATGTATTGTATATTGATATCATTAAAGCTTTTTGTATGATGATATAAAATATTATTGTTAATACATGTAGCTACACATCCGTAACCGTCTTCCCTATCTTGTCTAAATATGTTGTAAGAGTTAAGTATAAATTTATTCTGATATTTTAATCAAATTTCGTTAATATTAATTATATCTGGATTATAATTTCTAATTAAAGCAATCAGATTTGTTCTATTAGTATTTATACTACGAATATTCCTTTGGAGAATTTTCAGTTTCAAGTTCATCCCTGAGATAATGGCCACAAGTTCTGGTAACAGAAATATATTTATGTATCTGGATTATCCAGATCCATAAATTCCTGCAGTTTTCGGCAGGCTTACACATAATTTCTTATAGACAATTGATTTTCTCCTGACAATGATATATATTTTTTAATTTACTAATATAATCACTATCACTCTATTTTATAATATCGTTATTAAAAAAATCATTATCCTTAGAAGCACTTGCAGGCTTCTCTTTGTACATCTGCTCAAAATCGTTTGAACAAGCTCTGTTCTACCTAGATTTTCCATGGCTCGACTTCTGCTTTAGAACTGGCGTTGGTCTGTTGCGAGGAGATAACGCAAGTAATCTCCGCAGGAATGGAAACATACATCCCAAGTTCCATCAAGTTACCGTTAAAAGGAAAACTTCGGTTCGACAGAAGATGCGAAAGAGCTGTATGTAGGAAACAGCAAACCTACAAGTACTGGCAGCAAAATCAGACCGCTGAAAGTCGCGATTATTTTACCGAAGCGAGAGACTAAGGAAAACACAATCACAAGATCAGCAATAAACTTTTACAATGCCTCAGTGGCTCCAGGAATTTCTGGTCTGTAGCAAAGACAGTAACTAACAACTTTACAAAAACATCTTTCTCACTTTTGACAGACGAACGCGGCGACTACAGCTAAAGAAAAAGCAAACATGCTCGCCGAAATGTTTTCATCGCACTCTACCTTAAACGTCCCCCAAGGCAAAACTCTCCACCCCATATCCAAAGTCAACACTACCATGTCAAAAGTAAAGTTTCATCACCGTGATATTCGTGAAACCCTCAAAGAGCTAGAAAAGCAAAAGGCATCAGTTCCGGAAGGAATACCTGCCATCGTGTTAAAGAACTGCGCCAACGAACTAACACTTATTTTTTTTAGACCCGAAAAGGGATTTACATATCTTCTTGGAAAGTTGCCTGGGTGCAACCCGTTTCAAGAAAGCCAAAAAAAACCACGCCCGCAAACTATCGCCCAATTGCTTTGCTTCCAACAATCTTCAAAGTCATGGAACGTGTAGTCAATCAGCAACTACTCAAGTACCTCGAGGCGAACAGAATAATTAGCGATAACCAATACGGCGTTCGTAAAAAGAGATCGACATTAGATATATTGGCCTATGTCACGCATATATGGAGTAAAGCAATTACTCCGTTGGATATCTCGAAGGTATTCAACAGAGTTTGGAATGACGGATTACTCAACAAACTGCCGTCCTTCGGACTGTCAACGTCTCTCTATGCCTGGGTTACCACTTTCCTTAAGAACTGATCTTTGAACGTTGCAGTTGATGGACACATCTCAGACATATTCACCTTAATGAACTATTGAGCCCTGAGGCACGCTCGCCTCAGGACGCAGTATTCTCACCAAGTCTGTTCGTCATGCATAGTAATGATCTGCTGACCGAAACCAATAATCATGTTTAGAGTTTTGCAGATGACAGTACCCCTGCTTCCCAATTTAAATCACAAAAACCTTTACCAGCGACTGAGACTTATCACCGCAGACAGAAGCAGATTGCAACACTTAATCAAAATCTTGAGAAAGTTCGAACTTGGGGCGACAGGAATTTGGTCCAGTTCAATCCAGCAGAAACCCAAGCCACCACGTTTACCAAGAAAGCCAGTACGACGGGCCCTGACATCATTTTGGCAGGAACGACCATTCCTTCGTCCTCGTCAATTAGACTACTGGGTGTCTCGATCAACAGCAATATATCCTGGCATGACCACATTGCTAACATTGCAAAATCAACCTCGCAGAAGCCTGTGTGCTATTTCGCAACAAAAAACTGTATACATCGCAGCAGCTGCTCTTGATCTACCAAGCGCCAATAAGACCATGCTTAGAATATTTCTCACACATCTGGAGTGCCTCACCTAAGCACACCCTAAAGCTGCTGGATTCCATTAAGAAGTGCCCTGTGCGTGTTGTCAGTGACCCAGAGTTGACCCTGGATATAGATAGTCTGGAACACCGCGCATATGTCGCTGAGATCTCTCTATTTTACGGCCGATGTTTCCAGGATTTAGCTCGCCTCATCCCGCCCCCAGCAACGCCTGTCAGACAGTCACGACAGACGGCAAGAGCGCACCCGTTCGTTGCACAACTGGAAACACCTAGAACATCGTTTTACAAGGACTCCTCTGTCTGGGGCACTGCATCGCTGTGGAACTCACTCCCAGGACATCTGTTTCCCCCGAATTCCAACCTACAGCTATTCAAAAACCGTATCAATCAACATCTTCCCACACACACACACCACTCGTCGAGTGCCATAGGATCTCCCTTTAGTGTGTGTGCTACTGCCATAAAAAAGGCGAATGCTGCAATCCCATGAATAAAAAAACGGTACTTTACTGTATGCTACGGAGAGTAGCATACAATTTTTTTTTACTACCGAAAATGAAAAAATAAAAATATTATAAATTATTTTACGCACTGCTCTAAATGTCAATTAATAGTCAGATTTACTTTTCGCACTAGCGCGTAAAATAACTTATTTTACGCACAGCAATAGAAAGGCATATTTTACAAATCTTAGAGAGTGCGTAAAGTGGGTACTTTACGCACGGTAGTAAAAAAATATATGAATATTTTGAATTATTGAATATAATTCAGCGGCAAAAAAGTACGAGTTTTTGAGTTTTATGGTTATGCTTTTAGGAAGAACACTGTTTTTTCATCAAAAATACCTATGCGATCTTCTAAATATGCGATGGCCTAACTGAAGTTCATATTGCCAGTAGGGAAATTGGTTTCTAAAAGTTTGGCAACATGGGTGTCTGGTTGGTAGTGAGGTTTGATAGAGGAGGTGGAAAAATATTGCTAACTCTGTAGTGATTTTATAATTCTTATATTAATTATATAAAATTAAATTCCTCTTTCCTAACATACCCACAGTTTGGGTCAGACCCCTGGAAAACCTCTCGCATAAAAAATCGTTATTTATTAAGTGAAAATCTCCTCTCGCCCCGGATTTACTTCGTATGTGATACGTACAAAACCTAAAAAACGTTTTTAAACATGAGACCGCACTCCAATTAAAGAGGTAAGCCTATTATTGTGCTTTTAGTCGATTGCCATATATCCTTTTGACTTGTGTTGAAGAAGATACGCATCGATAAGCCGCCATGGTCGGCCAGACAGACCAAAAATATATTCCAAAATTTAAAGGGATATGTATAAAGTACAAATTGGATTACAAGGTAGATTTCCTATGTCAGTTTTGCTACATTACAATTGTAGACTGGCGATAGTGGACTATTTTTAACTAAGTAAAAAGCAATATCTACTTTTCTAATTTGTTCAGTAATATGTATGACATAGGCCCCGATTCCACAAGGGCCGTGGAGTTGCTCCCCATCAGCAACTTTAACAATGTCATTCCATCTACTTTACAAAATTACAATTGAGTACATTATGCATTAATGTATTAATAAGTAATATTATTTGAGGCACACATTTTGAAATATTTCTCATGGTATAATTTTATCAGCGAAAATTATATTATATCAATAAATCAGAAGCATTATTGTCAAAAGATATAAATTTTTGTTGACAGAGCGTGAATGTATCACGTTGCAAAACAAGAATTTAATACATGTCTGATATTTTCTGTCTCAAATAAAAGCAATTTGAAATAATATAAAACAAACAACTCAGAACAAAAAAGGAAGAATAGCAACCTTTATAAACTAGCCCCAACTAATATAAAAAATGAGGCACATTGAAAAAATTCAGGCAAAAATAAAATTAGTTCTTTGAGGTAATAAGAAATTATTGCTTATTCAAGCAGCTAGACTCATTATCCCTTTATCAGGTAAATTTTAATTCATTATTTGATAAAAAAGATACGGTTTTGTCATGTCAAAATGTACAATTAATTTTATTTTAGATATAATTTTCACCATTTTATAATTTTAGAATTAAAAAAAAAATTACTAGATTTAATTATTAGATCAAAAAAATAATTACTCTTTTGATAAAACATAAAGGTATTTACGTCTACTTTTATGATAGTTAAATACATTTCTGGCTAAAAATATTATGGATCTCGACTTCAGGGTCATTGCAAACTTAATTATTTTAATAAATAACTTTTTTTAAAGTAACATAAAAATAGGCATAATTTCATAATTATTATCTATAAAATAAAATCATTTGACGGAAAAATAATCTTAGCTTTATGTTTAATAATAACTTTAATAAAACAAACGAATGGTTTTATTCAATACAGTGTCAACCCATAAAAAGATAATTCTGAGAAAGCGTCTACGAAAGTTTAATATGCTGATTGTTGGAGGTGTTTTTATTTCTAGCTGAAATTTGAGTGTGTCTCTTTGATATCAATACCATTCCATTCATAAAGTAATAATAACACGACTTAATTTAGTATTTTTTTGGATGTGTCAGGGGACTTAACACATTATTGCAAAGATTATCGTTGACGTATAATAAAGATGTTAAGTACCTTAAAACCAAATTGAAGAATGCCTACCTATTTGATTTATGATTCAAAATGTGTTATTCTACAAATACATACTACTACCATAGTACAATAGAGTACGTACAAAGCGAGGATTTACAAGATTTTAGGAACAATTTTGGATTGCGGTTGGACTCTTTATTGGATAAAACATTTAATTTAAAGTGCATTTAAGAGATAAAAATACTTCATTGAATGATAAGATAATAAAGAAAACACAAACGAAAAAAAAAACGGGAAAAACATATAGCAAGCTGTATTAATAGAATACAAGGAAAAAAATATTGTTAACATATAATGTAGAATGCTTGAATGTTTTTTAAATACAAGAACCTCTGTTTAAAAACGTAAATAAAACATATTTTTTAGAGTTTTATTCTTAAGTAAAAAACGGTGAAGGGGTTGGTCAGAAATAATTATTAAAACTTAACTAAACATCATTGAAATTCAGGATTTCTTCTTCCATTTGGTCCAAGTCAATGTTATCAGCCAAACCAAATCCTCCACATCATCGGAAAACTCACCTGAAGTTACTGTTCTAAGAAACTGATGAAATGGCTTGGAGTCTGCCGGGACCAATTTCTGAATTTATTTCAAGTCTTTTATTTTAGCAGATGAAAGCTCTCGACCTACAGGCCAAAGAACCGGTAGAACAAAACTGAAGACAGGGTTGCATTTACGACCTTTCAGTTCTTCATTTTGATTTAGACTTGATTTCATGAACAGCTTAAATGAGTGCTCCATTCTGAGTTCTATTTGAAAAGTTTTAAGTCAAAAAATTTTATTTTTGTCAACATCCATTCTTCTATAAGTTGTTAAATTTTGAACTGGCACAATTGATTGAAAGTCCTCTTTTGCAAGTGTTTTAACAATAAACTGATTTCTGCGATGAAACGTCTTTGCCTCCGTCCATTTACAATCTAGTGAACACTCTACATCTCCAAATTACGAGTCATTTGGAAGATATGTATGCCGAGGCTGAATGAATCCATGAGTAAGTTTTTGGTGGTTTTGCAGTACATAAGAATCATTATTATGCTTCTGTTTTGACCACCACAAGAACCTGCTCAAAGAATCATATAGATTGCAGTGGGCTTTACGTCCTCGAGAATAAACTTCCTAATGCATGATCCTATCTCTTGACTTCCTCTACTAGCCCTTCATAGAACTAACACAATGAATACCCAAATTATGAAAATTGAGTTGCCTTTTGAAGTAAATATTACTTGTTGGTAGCCTTGTTAAACCTGATGTTTTCTGCAAATCGTATGTAATTGTTTCAACTTCTGGATTAATTTTAGCTGTGATCAAATCCTCTGTTTCCTCAAAGCTGCTGCATGATCCAAAGGATTCTGATGCCCTGTCCAAGTGTAACCAGTTCATGTGCTTTTGCATATTTTACCTTTGCATTGTAGGTGTCACATCTTAAGCAAGTATCCTTCTGAGGCATTTTGAAACGCAAATTAAAATTCTGGAAGGATACTTCTTTGAACTTTAAGAAACTGACACCTTCATTGTATTTTTCTTTGTAGAGGACAAACAAAATCTGAAGATTCAAATTTCCGGATAAAAAGAGTTTGTCTGACTGCGACAATAATGAGAAATGTATATTTAGGTATACTCTATGAAGTTTTTGATTTCTTGTTTATTTTTCATCAGTTGCGTTTCGACCCCACGTCCACGGACATCATTTAAAGTTGCTTGAGATTATTTTCAGATAATGCTCCTTGCAGACTTCTTTGTCTAATATAAAATATTTTCTTGTAAATTTTCTGTTTGATTTATCCGAAAACCTTCTTGCTTTACTTACTTCTTTGACATAACTTTGCAACAGTGCACACCTGGCCTCGAAAGAACCACTTTTCCAAAATTTGCTAAATTCAGCTTCTCGTTCTTCAGCTGGTATTTTATCCGCGCAATTCATGGGACAGCCACAAGAATTGCTATCAAACTTTCGAGCACATGTTTAATTTTTTTAGCACGTATGTATGCTTAATTGGTGTTGGCCTTTTTTTTTGGCCAACCCTTCATTCCATTATCACTGAGGTTTTCATTAGGTTCATAATTAGGATCTTCCAAAATACTATTATTTGTTAAATTCTGGTGATGTTCTTGCTCTAAGTTATCTTCAATTCAATCTTTGTAGGATACTACTTCAGATTGCTAGCCCTCACATACATTATGTTCAATCTCATGTTGTATATTTGCTTCATTATTTCTTCAGGTATATCTTGCTCCTCTGTAACATCCTCCTCAGCAAGGTTTTGGATATTTTCTTCATCTGATCCTCTAGTATATGAGGTTGTCTAACAATATAATATTCAAAACTCTATTATCTGATACTTCACCTACCAATGGGATATCAACAAGGTGGGATGGGTAGGCTTTTCTAATAGTATAAATCTTCTTTCGGTTGTTATGTCACTCTCATTTAAGAAGGTTTCTAGCAATGAAATACTGGGCAATTTATGCTCGTTTTCATCCAAGAAGTTTTCTTCTATACTAGATGATTCTCTTCCCTCTACTCGTACAAGATTGATCGTTCTCAAAAAGCCTTCATCTGGTTTCATAATGAATACTGGATTTTTATTTGAGATGTCCGTCAAAATCGACTTGCCCTCTCTAGGTATATTCGATACATCGCAAAAAGTAGTTTCAGTAGATGTTACCTAAGTGCTCTCATTTTTTATGGGTCACCGCTGGATGAATATATTTGCAGGTCAATACAATACAACGAGATCTTGACCACATTCTGGACTAGAAAAATAATATACTTAATAATATATTATTAGTAACTGGGTTTCAATAATGAAAAAAAAACAAATCATGAAAAAATTATTAATGTCCTACAGTAAGCGACATAATAGTTCAGTAATATTACAGTTCAAATTGTAATATATCGGACAACATTCTGAAAGTTTAAAAAATTGGTAAAAATATTAAGGATAGCATAAATATTAGTAAACTAAAAAGTTCCCACCTCTAAAGTATGTGCTTCATCCCTTACAATATTTTTTCCACCCCAATTTTAATTTTTTTCGGAATATCTACGAAACAGTGCATGGTA
>MU183669.1:21009-144437 GCA_016904865.1 Pissodes strobi | reverse complement strand
TGATAGAACCTTTTATTTGTATCATGGGCTGTTGCCATGATACAACTATTTATTTGTATCATGGGCTGCTGCCAGACTTTCTATTATATTATATATTAGATTGCATTTACTGTGTAACTGGAAGTAACCCCTATGTATACGCCTTATTTCTCACATTATTATTAATTTTAGGGAAAAATGTATAGGAACATTTTTTGTAGAAAATTTTATGAAGAATATTTTTTTATATGTTTTTTTATCAAAAAGTGCACCGTTCTCGAGATAATCTAGAAAACTTGAAAAATGGGGTAAAAACGACGTCCTAGGGGATGAAGCACACTATTTAGGGGTGGGAACTTTTCAGTTTAGTATTTGTTATGTCATCCCTAACATTCCTACCAATTTTCAAAACTTTCAGAATTTTGTCCGATATGAATCGTAATATTACTGAATTATAAATAATATAATTTGCCAATTCGATGAATAATGACAAAATGCTTTAAGCAAAGATCCATTTTCAGTATGGATTTTTGCTTTAAGAGTCTATAGAATCTCAGTGGGTATTATACAGACATAATAAATTTCTACTCTGTTTACGATTTTTTGCTATAATAAACTCTGATTGTATCTTAAATCGTTATTGCAGTAAGGTTGATTGTGCATACCAGATATGCTCATTTTGCAATAAAACACTAAGTGCCTTAGAATGAACGGAAAAGAATATTTCCCAATTTGCAATAAAGTGTCAATCAACTGGGTATTTGTATTTTTACTTTCAGGTCTTGAATAACACAATAAGCAATATTATTTATATAATACAATGTTTTTTGCATTAGTTTTTATGGTTTTAAACGTTTTTTGCCTCACGACTAACAAAAATAAGCCCACAATTTCTTAAGCTATTCTACTTACTTTTTATGATAAATTGTGAAAAGTTAATCAGAAACTAGTCCGGTTCAAGTCGTTGCAAAAAAGACTGATGAGAAGTAGGCGTAAGCAACTTAAAATTGATAATATTTCATTATTGGAAAATTGACCGATCTAAAATGGAGTTTTATCCACAATACCGAAACAGAATTATTGCACTCGACGCGCGTTTCGCGGAGATGATTAATGATATGCCGATCTGTTCACTTTTGCTGTAAGTATTTCAATTAGGCCATAGTTTGAAGACAAAACATTCGCCTAGCATGCGAGAGGTGCCGAGATCGATGCGTCTCGAAATTTATTTTTTTATTAATTTTATTTAGTTTTAATGTCGCTTTGATGAAAATTTCACTTCTGTGGTATGCTCTTAAGCACATACTATATTTTTTTTAATAAAGGGCCAAACTTTAGCTATTGAAAAATGTGCAATATTTTTAGTCCGATTTTAGTGATTTTTTTCTAAAGGACTGAGGTACAACTATCAGTATAAACGTGTCTTTTAAAAATTTTAAGTAACATTGGTTATTAGACATATTATACAAGGATAAGCGAAATTTGTTTTTTTTAATCTAATTTCAAAGCAACCTGTGGCAGTAACAAAATTATTTCAAAATATAATTTTTCATTTAAAGTCATCTGTTATTTACATTTTGTTTTTTGGTTCATGCCAATACATCCCTTTATTCTCACACAAATTCAAAATGATCTTTGTTATCAATGATTTAAATTTTTAATGTACTATTCAAGATTTAATTACAAATTAACTTAGAAACAAACTTAACTACCAATTTCTACTTAAACTAAACATTTTAACTTAAACATGCATGAGTACTTTGTGTTGCTTCCTCTAGCCCTAACTACTGCCTGCACAGGTCGGTCCATATCATCAATGAGCCCCCGAATATCATCTTGCGGAATATTTCTCCATTCTTCCTGAAGTGCCGCACGAAGCTCGTTCAATGTCACTGGTACCACTTCTCGACATCTAACGTGTCTTCCAAGCATGTCCTACACATGCTCTATAGGGTTCAAATCTGGAGAACATGCTGGTCAGTTCATTTTTCAGTCCCAACTTCTAAACCCCAACTAACAAATATTCAGTTTCGAACATTTTTGAATGTGGTCGGGCATTATCTTGCATCAAGATAAAATCATCGCCGATAAATGAAGCAAATAGAATCACGTCATTTTCTGAAACCTCCTCAATATACCTCTGGGCGGTCAGCGATCTTCTATCAATAAATAATAATTCAGTGCAGGCCTCCCGTGATATTCATGCCCAAACCATCACAGAACCTCCTCCAGGGGCTGAACACACATTCAGCAAATCGTTCGTTCATTCGTCTGCACACTCGCTCTCGTCCATCTAGTGAGTATAGGGAGAATCTTGTAGACTCATCGGTAAAGAATCTTTTGCTCCATTGTGCCAAATTGCAGTTCGCATGTTCACGAGCAAATTGTAATCTTGCTGCTCTATGACTAGGTCCTGCTGCTGGCCAGCAAGACTTTAAACTGGCCTCCTGTAATCTTCGACGAACGGTTCAAGAACTGATATTTTTACCTCTAAGTTGGTTTTTCGCTTGTGCTGGACGACGATTGCGACGGGTTTTAAGAAGAAGAAACTGGTCAATTGCGTCTTGCATTGTCTACCACTACCTGCCCGTGTATTTCTATCTGTTTCTCTAACGCGTTTAACTAGTCTTTCGGTGGTAGAGCGGCTCTAGCCACATACCCATAATTTCGCCCGTCTTCCACTAAAGTTACAACTTTTGCACAATTTTCAGCACGTAAAACCATTCTAAATACACAAATTATTGACGGTCAACTTGCCAATAAAGCGTCAAATAATAGTGGACAAGAGAGCCACCTTGTCAAAGAAAGTACTGAATTCATATTGCATTAGAAATTATGGAAAACTTAAAATTATTGATAACCAAGATCATTTTGCATTTTTATGAGAATAAATGTTTATGTATTGACATGAACTAAAAAAACAAAATGTAAAGAATAGATGACTTTAAATGAAAACAGGTATTTTGAAATAATGTTGCTACTTAATTATTCCACAGAAATTTTTGAAATTAGATAAAAGACAACATTTCGATTATCCTTGTATAATATGTCGAATAACCAATGTTATTTAAAATGTCTAAAAGACACGTTAATACTGATAGTTGTACCTACAGTTCCTAAAAAAATCAAACTAAAACAGTTATCAAGCCTCAACTTAATTTAAATTTTTTAATGACCGTTTCTATTGCACATGAGCGCATTTACCTGTCACTTTGCTGGGGTGAACAAAGAACGGGTTTCTGCTCAGCAGTCTTTCTTTAAACGCTTCCTATTCTATTCCAAATTAAAAATGTAGCGATTCTAACTTTCTAATGATAATTGAAATGAACTAATAACATGTGATGATCTTTGAATGTATGTAAAAAAAATAGTTTAATATGGTTAGTTTTTATGACAGATGTAAAAATACCTAAATTAGAGAATAGAAATCATATGCTTTGCTAATTTTCTCGATATCTAGAAAGAGCAGCAAAAAAATACATTTCAGAGCTCCACGATCGTGACAGACAACCGCTCGTGGACTCGACGATGAAACGAAACTATAGCCTATGTAAATTACAAATTCAGACGATAAACAAACACACGTGGATACTAATCAGTGCTGTATTAAAAAGTATGTGCCATTCATTATGTATTTAGAATTTAAATATGTTGAGTGCTAAAGGCAAAAACAAGACAAAACAAAATAACAAGCCTAATGTATTAGTATAAATTTGTAATTATAATTTAAAAACAGGCACTTCAAATGAGGGCGGCAATTTGAGTTCATGACCGATCAAACAATGGCAACTAGGCTTGCTAGACGTACGTAAAGTTGGAATTATATCCATTTGTAGTTACGTCATCCACGTGAGGAAAAACGTATGACGTTAATATTTTTGCCTATCAATATTAGGTTAGAAATTTTACTATCTCGTTCAGAAATTAATAGTCTGTTATGTTTTGTAACGGAATATAAGTTATTAAAAATAAGTTTATTCCGCTCCACTAAATTCTATCTATTTATCAATGGTTTTCGATGTTCGGTATATTAATCGCCAGTGACATCTATCTGTGAATGGGTATATTTCGCACAATTAATTATTTAAGAAGAACAGGCACGCTGCTGATTTATGTCCATAGTTAGCGGATTCGTGTCGTTGTAGATTTCTATATTGAGTGAGTGACATCTATACGGACACGGGCTTATCTCATATAATTGGTAATTGAAGGACGTAGTAGGCTATTCAATACCTGTAATTTAAGCATTTAATCTACAATAGATTACTATATTTAGCGTATGCTGAGTATTTTCTTAGTTTGTCGCCGAGTATCATATAACGGTTGTCACATGATTTAAATTACTTAATGAGAACATCGAAAATCAGAATTCGTTGAACGTCTTAAATTTTAAAGGAAATGTCGTTTATCTTTGTGGCAACGTTTGACTCGGTAAGTGCTAGTTTTTTTAATCTTGAAATATTTTATTCATCTTGCATATATTTCACTAATCTTTTAACTTTTCAAATACATAATTAATAATTGTTTCTGTTTCACTTAATCATATTTCGCTTAAGCAAGAATTTAGCATTTTTGTATTACACGTTCGATTAACTTCTACAACTTCAATAATCTCAATTTTTTAGTGACCGTTCGGTAAGAAATACCGATTTGTTTGTGAATAATTCCGTCTCTCATGGGTCAAATTCATGTAATTTGATAGAGGTTTAATCCAAATTTACAGGAACGTAATTATTTCATCGTTTAGCGGTCACACACATTGTTTTACGTATTTGCATTTAAATTGAACAGTATTGTTTGGGAAATTCTTGGATTCTATATATTTCTGCGAAGGTAGTAAATTGAATTTTCAGTAGAATTCCTTCGAATTTTCCCTCATAATATTGCTAGTTTAATATTTTTTTCTTTTCAGGCTTATTTCGCTAATATTTCAGTTTATTTGTAACATCAAGCATATAATTATTAGCACTTGCCGTGTCACGTTTCAACACTGATGTATCGACGTTAATTTGCATTTATGAGGAATTAGGCTCACAAGTGTGAATTTACCTGCTTTTTTTCTTTATCTTTTATCTAACTTCCTATCTCAATGCGAGAGGGTGATTACCTTTTCTTTGTCTCTAATTAATTGAAGTGTAATTACGCTCAATTATCGTTTATGTGCCAAGAGCCATATATTTATAAAAAGTAATAAGAATTACTTATTTGGAGATATAATAAGACTCATTTATAGAGAGGTTGTACCTCTATTTTTCTATTTATCATTAAATTCAAGTTATCTTTTACTTAGAGTTGCCGAGAGCCACTGTTTGGACAAGTTTCATAATTTTCTTTTGAATTTTAAATTTCAATCACAATTTCTTTTGAATTTCATATCTTAAAGTAAAGAAAAGAAATATCTTGAGTAACAGTAATAAATATTTTTGTGGTGTTGCTTAGCCATAGTTATCTATAATTTTTGCTCAACTTAAAATTGTAATTTAAGTTCTGATTATACCTGCTGTAACCAGTAAATTTTCAAATTGTCTGTTAATATCTCCTATGTCCAAGTGAGGTCCACAGGATACTTTCCTGAATAATTAGTTAATTAGCAGTGTAAGTTGGTCTAAGGCTTGTCTATTTTTTTTTTATGTTATGACTTATCCGAGATGTCAACTAAGTAGGATTACCAGTAAGACCTGGATAAGCCTATAGCGAGTGAGCTTAGGTACAGGCAGAAGAGGTTTCAGTGGAGATCCCAACCGTCGAATGGTTGCAGATAACTGAACAACGTTAAGTATCAATCCGTCAAAGGAGAGATCTTTGTAAAGACCAACTATCTGTAATAATTAAATTTTTTAATCGTTCACATTAATTTTCATTCATAACTTCATAAGTTATATCTACATCTCATTATATAGATTTCAATATTTTTGTTTTAAACCTCATCATTTATACTGGTAAATTAGCTGTTAAATTAATTTACATTGTTTTTAGAAACATTTTGTTTAATTTATTACAGGATTGGGTTCTATAAGACGCGAATTACTCTTATCTTCATAAATTCATAATTATTGACATCTAAATATTCATTTTCTGTTTACATTGTCTCTAAGAACTCTGGCGCCCACAATTAAAAAATGATATAATTAACGAAAGAAACAATTCACACCCTCAGTGACAATAATCTTATGCTTAATTAAATTAAATAAATTAACTATCCGTACAAATTGGCGACTGAGCTAGTAAATCATTATTAAGTGGCACACTGTAAGTTACAAGGTGGCGCCCAACGCCACACATAATCAATTAATTAATATTAATATTTAACTAAATAAGTTACAGTGTTTTATACGTTCAGTAATTAACAAATGATGATTTAGCATTATATTATATTTTTACATCGTCTATACACTTTAAATCTCAAAAAATAAAAATAATCTTGTAGTATTTACTTATTTATTAACAAACTTAAATATCAACTAACAATTATTATGATTAATCATTAATAATGAGCCAACGCAAATGATAATTTTAAATATATTGTCTTTTTTTCAACTGGAAAAGGAATAAGTTCGAAACGGAATCGCACTTAAATTGAGAATGTAATACAACGAGCAGTAGCTGTAACAAAAATGAGCTTACAAAAATTGAATAATAGGAAGAATGGTTCAAAATTATTTTAAATTATCGGAAACAATTAAAATACTGCCAATTTAATTTACTTCTTCATGACAAAAATTCACAGTCCTTCACAAAGATGCAACCGGGGGAGACATTGAAAATGCCGAAGCAGAATGCAACGCTTACTAAATTTGAGATCTGAGAAAACTCATAATTGTGTGGAAATATATAGTTGATGGAAGTTTGGGAGAGATCAGGTTAGATTACGTAAGTTTAGTTTACCAAAATATACCAAATAAATGTATATTACTTCAAGTCTGGTTCTTTTTTACAATTTAAAACGTTATAAGTGTGGTTGTAAAAAGCAAAAGACCATTTGCATTCGATTCGTCTCACATTCCTCGATCTAACGATATGAAACACGACTAGTCTGTCGTGAGAAACTAAGAGTCACCCTCACACACCCTTAACATAATCTAATGTAAAAAATTACTTTTAGCAGATTACGCAAGTTCAGTTTACCAAAATATACCACATAAATGCATATAACTTCTAGTTTCGTTCGTTTTTACTATTTATAACATTAGTGGTGGTTGTAAAAACTGCATTCGATTCGTCTCTCAATCCCCGATCTAAGGCGGTTAGTTTCACTTAGTATCAACTTATTTTAGTCATTCGAGTCGGTTCCAATATGTTATAATCAATTTTAATAGATTTGATTAGTTTTGGTTAGTCGTCTAATCAATTTTCGGTTAGTTTCTGTTAGTCGCAACTTTTTTTACTTATTTAAGCCGGTTCCGTTACGTTATAATCAATTTTTATAGACTTGGTTACTTTTGGTTAGTCGTCCAATCAACTTTCTGATAGTTTCCCTTAGTCTTAACTTATTTTAGTCATTTAAACCGGTTCCGATACCTTTTAATTAATTTTAATGGATGTGGTTAGTTTGGGTTAGTCGTTCAATCAATTTTCGGTAGTTTTACTTAGTCTCAAATTATTTTACTTATTTGAGCCGGTTCCGATATGTTGTAACCAATTTCAACAGATTTGGTTAATCGTCCAATCATCTTTCGGTCAGTTTCACTTAGACTCAACTTATTTTAGTCATTTGAACCGGTTCCGACGCGTTATAATTAATTTTAATAGATTTGGTTAATTTTGGTTAGTCGTCCAATCAAGTTTCGGTTAGTTTCACTCAATCTCAACTTACTTTAGTCATTTGAACCGTTTCCGATACGTTATAAACAATTTTAATAGATTGGGTTAGTTTTGGTTAGTCGTCAATTCAAATTTCGGTTAGTTTCACTTAATATCAACTTATTTTAGTCATTTGAACCGGTTACGATACGTTATAATCAATTTTAATAGATTTGGTTATTCATGGTTAATCGTCGAATAAACTTTCGGTTAGTTTCACCTGGTCTCAACTTATTTTACTTATTTGAGCTGGTTCCGAAAATGTTTTTTTCTTCAAACGTCAGTAAATCCGTCATTACTCGACTGTGTAGGCGGCCGTGAAGTTTCGTTTTTCCTCCGCCGGAGCTTTACTTTTCACTTTTCCGCCGGCGGAGGTAAAAGTGTTGTCATAGCAACATAGATACAATACAAACAGACAACAAAATAAGCGTCAACAACTCAAGATTTATTAAACTACAATTTGTATTTATCACTCAATTTGTGACTGCATTTCTAAAAATCACTAATTTAGGAACAAATTGGTTATTATTTAATCGAACTTACTCAATAACTGCTTATCAATACCGAATTAAAACGCAATCGGAGACAAAATCTTTAAAAAATAATTATTGTTGACAGTGTCCACTGACAGCTTGATGTTACATTATATTCACCGACACCGGTCTAAGAAAGGCCACCTACGACCGTGGTCTAAGCCGCCTTGCGAACCCATTTATCTTTAATAATAATTAGATATTATTACTATTAAAAAGATGTTTTTGCATTAATTTGTCGACATTTGAAGAAAAAACAGCATATTTTATTTGGAGGAAAAGTTACTTTTCATGGCTTGCTCTCTATTACCAGCCTCACTCCGTTCGGCTGTTAAACACGAGCGCGACATGAAAAGTATCACTTTTCCTCCATATAAAATAATATACTATTGTTTTCCTATTATGGGGTATCAAATCACGAAAAAGTGCATGCTACATTTGGCACATCACGTAATACACGTGAGGGACCGTGTTAGGCTGTTTTTGAGGACGGAATCGGTTCAAATGACAACAATAAATTAAAGCTAACTGAAACTAACCGAAAGTTGATTGAACGACTAACCCAAACTAACTAAAGGTACCTAATCAAAAGCACAAAAAGGGTTAAAATGAATCGGATCAAATTTAAAAAATTAAAGTAGGTTAAAAGTAACTCAAAGTAACCGAAATTTGGCGAATAACCAAAACTAACCATTAAAATTGATTATAACCTATCGGATCCGGTTCAAATTACTAAAATAACCCACTAACTAAATAACCCACTAACCCAAACTAACCCAAACTAACTGAAACTAACCGAAAGTTGATTCAACGACTAACCGAAAGTAACCAAAACCTTCAAAAAAGGCTAAAACGTATCGGAACAGATTAAAACTATGAAAGTAAGTTAAAACTAACCAAAACTACCCAAAAACATTAAATTCTATTATAACGTATCGGCGTCGATTGAAATGACTAAAATTAAAACTAACTGAAATTAACTGAATATAGATTGAACGACTACCCACGACGACTATCTAACCCAACCTAACCCAATCTAACCAAAGCACCAAATATGGCTAAAACGTATCGAAACAGATTAAAAATATTATAGTAAGTTAAAAATAACCCAAATTAACCGAATTTTGGCGACTAACCAGAATTAACCAAATACATTAACATTGGTTATAACATACCAGAAAGTTGATTGAATGACTAACCAACACTAATCAAAAGTACCAAAAAGGGCTAAAATGTATCGAAATAGGTTACACAAATTAAAGTAAGTTAAAACTAACCAAAACGAAACGAATTTTGGCGATTAACGGAAACTAACCATAAACATTATATTTGACTGTAACGTATCGGAGCCGGTTCAAATTAATACTTTGGTTTCTTAACAGTGAGTTTCCAAGGTCGCATCATGACACCCAAAGTTTTAGTGAACGTCACGACACGGTTTGTGCATAACTGATTATAACGTATCGGAACCCGCTCAAATAAGTAAAATAAATTAAGACTAAGTGAAAATAACCGAAAGTTGATTGGACGACTAACCAAAACTAACCAAATCTATTAAAATTGATTAGAACGTATCGGAACCAGTTTAAATGACTAAAATAAGTTGAGAATAAGTGAAACTAACCGAAAGTTGATTAGACGACTAACCAAAACTAATCAAATTTATTAAACTTGATTATAACGTATCGGAACCGACTCAAATGACTAAAATAGGTTGAGACTAAGTGAAACCAACCGCAGATCTAGGAAGGGGAACCGCAAGTTGATTAGGCTACTAACCAAATTTATTAAAATTGATTATATCGTGTCAGAACCAGCTTAAATAAGTGAAATAAGTTGAGACTAAGTGAAACTAACCAAAAGCTGATTAGACGACTATCCCAAACTAACCAAAACTATTAAAATTGATTATAACGTATCGAAACCGACTGAAATTACTAAAATAAGTAGAGACTTAGTGAAACTAACCGGAAGTTGATTAGACAAAAACCAAAAGAAACCAAATGTATTAAACTTAATTATAACGTGTCGGAACCGACTCAAATGACTAAAATAAGTTGAGTCTAAGTGAAACTAACCGAAAGTTGATTAGACAACTAACCAAAATTAACTAAATTTATTAAAATTGGTTCTAACGTATCAGAACCAGCTCAAATAGGTGAAATAAGTTGAGACTAAATGAAAGTAAACAAAAGTTGATTAGACGACTAACCCAAACTAACCAAATCTATTAAAATTGATTATAACGTATCGAAATTGACTAACCTTACTAAAATAAGTAGATACTAAGTGAAACTAACCGGAAGTTGATTAGACGACAATCCAAAAGAAACTAAATATATTAAACTTAATTATAACGGGTCGGAACCGACTCATATGACTAAAATAAGATGATACTAAGTGAAACTAACCGAAAGTTGATTAGACGACTAACCACAACTAACCAAATCTATTAAAATTGATTATAACGTATCGGAACCGACTCAAATGACTAAAATAAATTGAGACTGAGTGAAACTAACCGAAAGTTGAATAGAAGACTAACCATAACTAACCAAATCTATTAAAACTGATTATGACGAATCGGAACCGGCTCAAATAAGTAAAATAAGTTAAGACGAATGAAACTAACTGAAAGTTGATTCGACGATTATCCGATACTAACCAAATTTATTAAAATTGAATATAACGTATCGCAACTGACTCAAATGAGCAAAATAAGTTGAGACTAAGTGAAACTAACCGAAAGTTGAATAGACGACTAACCATAACTAATCAAATCTATTATAACTAATTATAACGAATCGGAACCGGCTCAAATAAGTAAAATAAGTTAAGACTAAGTGAAACTAACTGAAAGTTGATTCGACGATTATCCAATACTAACCAAATTTATTAAAATTGGTTATAACGTATCGCAACTGACACAAATGAGCAAAATAAGTTGAGACTAAGTGAAACTACTCGAAAGTTGGTTCGACGATTAACCAAGACTAACCAAATCTATTAAAATTGATTATAACGTATCGTAACCGGTTCAAATGACTAAAATAAGTTGATATTAAGTAAATCTAACCAAAAGTTGATTGGCAGACTAACCAAAACTAACCAAAACTATTAAAATTGATTATAACGTATCGGAACCAGCTCAAATAAGTAAAATAAATTGAGACTAAGTGAAAATAACCGAAAGTTTATTCGACGATTAACCAATAATAACCAAATCTATTAAAATTTATTATAACATGTAGTAACCGGTTCAAATGACTAAAATAAGTTGATATTAAGTGAAACTAACCGAAATTTGAATTGACAACTAACCAAAACTAACCCAATCTATTAAAATTGTTTATAACGTATCGGAAACAGTTCAAATGATTAAAGTAAGTTGAGATTTAGTGAAACTAACCGAAACTTGATTGGACAACTAACCAAAATTAACCAAATCCATTTAAATTAATTATAACGCGTCGGAATCGATGAACTAAAGTAAGTTGAGACTAAGTGAAACTAACCGAAAGTTGATTGGACGAATAACCAAGTCTATTGAAATTGGTTACAACATATCGGAACCGGCTCAAATAAGTAAAATAATTTGAGACTAAGTGAAACTAACCGGAAGTTGATTGACTACTAACCAAATCCATTAAAATTGATTATAACGTATCGGAACCGGTTCAAATGACTAAAATAAGTTAAGACTATGGGAAACTAACCGAAAGTTCATTGGACGACTAACTAGAACTAATCAAATCTATGAAAATTGATTATAACGTATCGGAACTGGTTCAAATGAGTAAAATAAGTAAAGACTGAGAAACTAACCGAAAGATGATTCGACGACTAACCAAAAATAATCTAATCTATTAAAATTGATTATAACGTACCGTAACCGACTAAAATAAGCTGATACTAAATGAAATTAACCGAAAGTTGATTAGACGACTAACTAAAACTAAACAAATCTATTAAAATTGATAAAAACGGATCGGAACCAACACAAATGAATGAAAACAAAATAATTTGAGACTAAGTGAAACTAACCAAAAGTTGATTGAACGACTAACTCATACTAACCAAATCCATTAAAATTAATTATTAAAACGTATCGGAACCGGTTCAAATGACTAAAATAAGTTAAGACTAAGGGAAACTATCAGAAAGTTGATTGGACGACCAACCAAAAGTAACCGAATCTATTAAAATTGATTAGAACCTAGCGGAACCGGCTCAAATAAGTAAAAAAAGTTGCGACTAAGAGAAACTATCCGAAAATCAACTAACCAACTAACCAAATCTATTAAAATTGATTATAACGTATTGAAACCGACTCAAATGACTAAAATAAGTTGATACTAAGTGAAACTAACCGTGTTAGATCGGGGATTGAGAGACGAATCGAATGCAGTTTTTACAACCACCACTAATCTTATAAATAGTAAAAACGAACGAAACTTGAAGTAATATGCATTTATGTGGTATATTTTGGTAAACTAAACTTGCGTAATCTGCTAAAATTTATTTTTTACATTAGATTGTGTTAAGGGTGGGTGAGGGTGACTTTTAGTTTCTCACGACAGACTAGTCGTGTTTCATATCATTAGATCGAGGAATGTGAGACGAATAGAATGCAAATGGTCTTTTGCTTTTTACAACCACACTTATAACTTTTAAATTGTAAAAAAGAACGAGACTTGAAGTAATATACATTTATTTGGTATATTTTGGTAAACTAAACTTACGTACTCTAACCTGATCTCACCCGAACTTCTATCAACTATATAATTTCACACAATTATGAGTTTTCTCAGAGCTCAAATTTAATAAGCGTTGCATTCTGCTTCGGCATTTTCAATGACCCCCCGGTGACATCTTTGTGAAGTACTGTGAATTTTTTCACTAGGGCAGTTTCTGCGTACAATGCTCGATATTTGATCTTTTCTGGAAAGACAATAATCTTTTTCTTCAACCATTCGATCAGTCTCTGCTTTGACTAGCCTTTGATCAAGATTTTCTGGCGACATAGAATAAATTGCGTTCCGAATTATATATTTCAAATATTTTGTATTTTTGGTTTTTGCGGTCATCCTGGTCTAATTTTATCCCATTCTTCTTTATATTTGCGATCGGGGTCTGGTTGAGATAAGGTAACTCCTTAATATGAGTTTTTTAGAAAAATTCTAGTACTAAAACGGAGTTTTATACACAATACCGAAAAAGAATTATTGCACTCGACGCGCGTTTCGCTGACCATGTAAGCATCATCAGGAGATGATTAAAACAGTTTTTATCATCTCCTGATGATGCTAACATGGTAAGCGAAACGCGCATCAAGTGCAATAATTTTGTTTCGGTATTGTGGATAAAACTCCGTTTTAGTGCATTTTGCCGAAGGCTCCAAACCCCAACATAGTAAAAATTTTGATATTAATCGATTCGTTTTTTTATTTTCTTTCCAAAAATTGATTGAAGTATTATATCGCTTTTTTGATAAAAAAAAAATTATATTAAATGTTCCTAATATCGGTGCAATAAGCCATATTTTTATGTCAGAAGCAATTTAAGCACCAAGTAAGTAGCCTTTTAGCCCGCATTTTAAATCGTTTTTCGATCGTGGGATTCCATATTAACTGAAATTTATATTAACGAGGGAGTTTTAAATCCTAGACCGTTTATTAAGTTTAATTATATTGATTACCAACTAACCCAAACTAACCGAAGTTAACCGAAATTATGTCGTCCAAGCTTGCACCTCGCGCAACATCGTATTGGCTTATGAGGCACGATACTAACCCAAACTAACCGAAATTTATAAGAAATTAAGACTTCCTTCCATCACGCAAGTGCGTAGTGGCGTAAACGACACGAAGCTAAACGGAACTAACCAAATATAATTGAAACTAACCCAATCTAACTCAATCCAACCCAAACTAACCAAAGCTAACCATAACTAACCTAAACTAACCAAAGCTTACCGAAATTATTTCACCTAGGCTTGCGTGAAGAAAGGCTTGGACTTTGCAAGTCTTTCTTGGCTTAAACGAGACGTAACTAACCGAAACTAACCAAAGCTAACCCAAACTAACCAATGCTAACCCAAACTAACCAAAGCTAACCCAAGCTAACCGAAATTATTTCGCCTAGGCTTGCGCGAAGAAAGGCTTTCTTCTCGCAAATAGTGGCTTAAACGAGACGAAACTAACCCAAACTAACCAAAGCTAGCCAAAATGATTCACGTAAGCCTTTTTGCCGTGTAAAGGAAGCAAAAATTTCTGTAATTAATATCTATTTATTGAAGTTTTTGGATACACAAAATTTTTTGTTTTTTCGTCTGGTGCACTTAAGGTGTAGATCGGCCAATCGCCTGTCGTTTGGGTGGCATAACTAATGACTGCAAAGGTAATGCTTTGTGATGACTATCACAAAATCACGTGAAAAAAGCGCGACCTAAAAGAACAATGACCTAAATGCAGCAGAACATATTTCATCGTGGCGTATAGTGAAGTGGTACGGAATTAAGCTTGAGTGAGGAGTACGGAATTAGCTTGAGATTAGTTCCGAGTAAGTCGAAGTAGGTTGCAAGTAGCTCAAAGTTTGGACTAGGTTGTAGTTAGCTCGGAATAGCTTGGAGTAGGTCGTAGGTAGCTGGGACTAGCTTGGACTAGGTCGTAGGAAGCTCGGAGTAGGTCGTAGTATTGTTTATATTTATACAAACGTTGGTCGTAGGTAGCTGCTCGGAGTCTAGTACATAGTAGGTCGTAAGTAGTTGTCACGCCATTGTAAAATGATCATGCTAAAATGTGTGTTTGGACGTAAGATTGCCGTCCAATGTATTGTAATAATGTGGCTTAGTTTGGGTCGGCTAAAAGTCGAGTAAAAGGGCGATAACTTTGTCCTATTTTCAATAAGAGAAATGTGCAATGTTTGGCAACCTTGACCGAGACCTCCGTGCCAGCATGTCACTGTGTCAAATGTCATTATTTGCACGTTTCAATTTGCTTCAGGTTTGCTTTTCACCTGAGCAATTAGTAAGGTGTTTTAGTGATTCTACACAAGTTTAAACTTAAAACTTGAACTATGGAGACTCAAATGTGGTGGATCCTCAAATTTTCCTGTCTTTATCTCAACCGGAATCGACACCCCCCTGAGGAAAAATGAAAATTTGCAAGATGGACAACCTATAAATTATTATCTTTTTCTATGTAAGTTGCCATTTTTGGCATAAAAATGTGGCTTATTGCACCGACATTACGAATATTTATTATCAATTTAAAATAAACGAATCGATTAATACCAAAATTTTTCCAAAAAAACATTATTAAAGAGTTACCTTATCTCAACCAGAACCTGCGATCGTTGTTGGGCTCAATTTTGTAGCATCTGCGACTCGCTGTATCGCATTCTCAATTTGAAATCGATTCCCCTTCGGACTTGTTCCTTTTCCAGTTGAAAAAAGCCAATGGTTCTGGTGTCATAAATGCCATGTCGATTTTCAAGCTTTATTTAACAGATGATGATTCAAAAGAACTTTGGGACGAAAACTTCTCATAAATAATTAATGATTATTTGCTTTGTTTAGTAAAATAATAACAATAATTCGAACATATGATTTACTAGAATTAGATGTTAGTAGGGGGTCACTGTTAATATATACAAATTTAAAGTAAGATTAGTGTCAGTTAGTTTGGGTTAGTTTCAGCTAGTTTATGTTAGTTAAAAGACAAATGGGAGCTTGTGTGGATAGTGTGAGGCGGAGCGCGATTGTTTCTTGCATAACTTAGACTAACCCTAGCTAATTAAGGGTAGCTTGGATTAGTTTCAGTTAGTTTCAGTTAGTTTGTGTTAGTTAAGAGACACGTGGGAGTTTGTTTGGTTAGTTAGAAGCATGAAAGACACAAGCGCGCGGAGCGCAATTCATTCTTACATAACTCAGACTAACCCTGGTTTAGGGTAGCTTGGGTTAGTTTGGGTTAGCTTCAGTTAGTTTGGGTTAGTTAAGAGGAAAGTGGGAGTTTGGGTTAGTTTCTTACATAACTCAGACTAATTAAGAGAGTACAATGCGTAGTGCACTTCTTTTGTTGGGTTAATTTTGGTTTTCTGTTAGGTGGGGTTGGGCAAGCGCGTAGCACGCTTGACTCAATGCGCTTATTTGGTTAATTAAAGTTAGTTTCGATAGTGGAGAGACCAGCGCGCGTAGCGCGCTTGTTTTTTCATCTCGGTTAATCATGGTTAATTTTGCTTAGTCTGGGTTAGTTTTGTTAGTCTGGGTTACTTTTGGTTAGTCTGGGATAGTTTTGGTTAGTATCGGTTAGTTTTGGTTAGTCTGGGTTAATTTTGGTTAGTCTAGGTTAATTTGGATTAGTCTGGGTTGATTTTGGTTTGTTTGGTTTAGTGTTGGGTAGTTTGGGTTGTCTGTGGTCATTTAAAAGACCAGCGCGCTTATTTAGTTAGTTTCACAAGTTGTTAGTATACTTTTTATCCGATCGGACGAAAAACTACACCTTTCCTATGTGTTTTCTCACCGCAATAGTCATCATTTCAGTACATTAAATTCGTTGCTTAGCAACATGCAACAACTGTTCGAGAATAGGCAATAAGTGTAAGGCAATAGAACATTTCCATCCTAGGACGGGAATATAACATATCCGTCCTAGGACGGGAATATAACATTATTCAAATGCCTTGTTTGTCAGATCTGACGTCTATCAAAAGTAACATTTAGCTATAGTTTCCGGAGTTACTCGCTCGATTCAAAACTTGATATTATGTGGAGTTTAAATTTAATACACCGTTTTTATTTAGAGTAATATTTGGCTCTATTTTTATAAATACGCATTCTAATTAATTTCGATCGGATAAAAAATAGTATGTGCAACACATGAGAAAAGCACATTCCTGGACTCCTGTGTTGCTGGCCTCTGCTGCGGCTCGTGCAACAATTACCACAATCGTCGAGGAATGTTTTGCTTTTCCTACTAGTTATACAATATATTATTATGAAATATGCACCTGGACCTGGCAATTTACTTGCTTGAAAATCAAGATGGTTAGTCAAGTCTGACAACATTGCAAGTAAATTGTCATCATTAACGTCATATTGAGAGAGTTTTCGCGTTTAAATGTATCACTAAACAGCCTCATTTCTGAAATTTATTTTTCAACTTTTTGTAATCTTTCCATTGAACCCAAAAAATCTTTAAAATCGACAGTGCTTATATGACACCAGACCCAAGCCAATATATTTAAAATTGTCAGCTGCGATTATTCATTATTCCTATCCTATATCATTTTCTCGGTAATATTTAAAAATTTTCGAAATAACACATAACCAAGTATATAAAAAATGAATAAGCATTAATTTTTTTCAAAAGTTTGTTGTCACCGCCGTTTGGGATATACTAAACAAAGATAAATAAAAATGACGTTATTACAAATGGGTATAATTCCGACTTAACCCCTTTTTGGAGTACAATACCCCTTTTTCTATAAATTCAATTTTAAAAATACCCTTTTTCTAAAAATTCAGAAGAGGTACTAAAAATACTCAATTTCAAGAAGGGCCTATTTGTTACATAAAAATTAATTTTTAACTGGCACCGGCCCACCAGCACGAGTCATTCAACACTCCGCTCCTGTGTAAATCGAGCTTGGCATCACTTATCGCATGAGCACAAACTTAAATTTTGATCAAATTTGGGCGTGGTTGGATTTTATGACATGTTTTCGAAAATATACGTTTTTCAAAATTTTTAGCTGATAAGCCTAATGGCAATGCAATCACGCTACTTATCACGTATTGATAGTTGTAATCATATAAGTAAGTAAAACAAAATTTCGCGCACTTGCAAAAAACTTGTTCTTAATAATAGGCCATGACTGTCTTTCTCAAAATCTTGCGCAAGCGTCAGCTAAATCCTTATCAATTGCCAGCTCTCGCCAACGTCTAAATGAAATTGTCCGGCTTGATCACCAGCAATTTGAGTATAGATTCATTGACAATCCACTAGTGAGTGCGTCAATTTTATGCAATGTGAGAAGGTATGTTATATTTATTATTATTTCGTATATGGTATAAATACTCTTGTTACGACTCGGTTACCGCCAAAAGAATTCCTTTACGATTTGTTCACTAAGAAAAACTTCCAACTTGATAGCCATAAAAACCTCACATCAGAT
This sequence comes from Pissodes strobi, assembly GCA_016904865.1. Taxonomy (NCBI): domain Eukaryota; kingdom Metazoa; phylum Arthropoda; class Insecta; order Coleoptera; family Curculionidae; genus Pissodes; species Pissodes strobi. The sequence continues at coordinate 125,949 of MU183669.1, read as the reverse complement.
CAAATAACACTGGTAGCATTAAACCTAACTCTATTCAACAAAGACACCGAAATAACAAATAAAGGACCGAAACTTGAGTTAAACTTTCTCAAGCCGATCTAACAATATGTCTTAAATTCGTATCATTTTGTCATGTGACGTGTTTCAAAAAGGTTCAATACTTTTAAATTTAAAATGAAAAATGTTTCACTGCATAAAAATTACAGACTCATGATGCGTATTAAACATATTCGAATATTATTTAATGTCTTATACTGATGAATAGCAGCACTACTTAAATGTTAAATGATATTTTGGAAAGCTACTGTTAAAAAGGGAATTTAAATATGGTTGTTTATATTTCTTTAATGATATTTGGGCCACCTCTCGTTTAACTAAAATTAGATAGGGTACATAAAATTAATAAATTTGTTATTTATAGGTCTAAGAGCTAGAGGGCTCCACGCTGCCCTTCCTGGGGAGGGGGGGTTTAGGTCGGTACTAGGGTCCCAGTCATTGTCCTGGTTCTTCAATTAATTATTTCGTAGATCAACTTGTGTATCTTCCTGAATGGCATCTCCTGTATGATGGCCGTCCGTCCTATGTCCCTGGTTAGTTGATGTGTCCTCGCACATTTCCGAAGGAAAATATTTGGATTTTTCATAAATATAAAACCGTTGTTTGAGTAAATTCCGTTTGAATTTAGAATGCCCATTAATATTATCGATCGATATACCTATTAATAAAATGTCAGGTAATGTTTGCCAGTATTTTGATTGACGGCTCAGTAAACAAAATTTTAAACATGGATGTCGACTTCCTTATAAAGATAAATACATTTGCAAGGAGTTAATTATGAATTGTGGTAAGTGTTCACCTCAGTCTTCTGTAATGTTTTTTAATGTTTTTTTACGTCAGGGGCGGAGCTAGAAATACACTAAATATGCCGATTTGAATAATCTAAAGTTGTCTCTTTATTACACATTTACACTGCTTCTAATTTAGATCGGTGACTGAAGCAGGGTGCCTTTGCAATCCACTCCCCACTGATTATCGTAATCTTTTTGGGGATCAAAATAGCAGATCGTTACGCTTCCACCCGGTTGGGAAAATGGCCTGACTCTTCCTTTTGGAGATTTTAACTGACATTTTTCGATATTGTCTTTAATTTAAATCGTCTCTGCTTGCATCTTATTTTAAACAAATACACCCAGACAAAACAAAGCTAGAAAGGGAGGTCATGGGTTGGAAAAATATTTAGCCATTTGGACCCTACCTAAATGGTATCTAATTAGTTTTTTGATACTTATGGTCCTAAAAGAGCTAGAAGTGACTTAAGAATTTAACTTTGAAAAATCCTTTTTGAAAAAATTTATTTGAGAGCAAACTACAACGTGACTTGACTCGACAATGGCTAACTAGAGAATGATCATACAGAAAATATTATCTTGGGAGTTAAATTACATTACTCGACTTAAATCTAGTTCTCATCGGTGCATCTGCTGATTGGATAATCGCACGGATATAGTTTCATGCTGAATGGCCAGTTCCCACAGGTTGTGGAAACTTAGCTCCTCCATCCTTAAGATTCGAAAAATACGGAGTGTTTTTTTGAAGGAATGCTTTCTATGGGGGTAGTTCTTTTCCCTTCGGTTTCTCCTTTTGGGTTGATTTCCATAATTGATAGAGTTTTCTTCTTTGTGTTATTGCTAGAATTATAATAATTAGAGAGCAAAACACAAGAATGATATACAACGACGAATTTTCAGGTTCTTGGCTGTTGGTACTAAACGAAGTCAGCTGATTTGCAACGTCTTCGAGGCGATAAATTTCGTCAAGATTAATTTTGGTGATATTTGGCATTTCCAAAATTGTTTCATGTTTTATGTCGGACAGCTTAATTTCTGGCAGGATTAATGGGTTTCCTTCTTGAAGTTTTACGCCATTGAAGAATTTTCTCCCATTGATTTGGATTTCGCAGCTTTCGGGTATTTTGACTAGAACTGTTTGTTCGATTGGCAAATATTGATCACTGCTACATTTGGCTAATAATTTTTCAGCTTTGATTGGTAGGATTGGAACCATTTCTTTTGTAATTTGTTCGACGATTGCTTCTTCAATATTAATTTTGAAAGTTGGACATTCGGTTGTGTGCGTATTCATCAATAAACTGTTGATACATTCATCACGAGGGTGCATTATTCTAGGCAGAAGTATGTTTCTTCAACGGTCGGGCAAACGTTGTTGGGAAATTGTTTCTCTTCTTCATTTTGTACCAAGTGATATTTTGGGATAAATATCAATTGATTTTGGATTATTGGGTAAATATGAAAAAGGTAAAAAGTTCATGTCTCAATATAAGTACATGAATAGCAAAGATAAGCTTTGACTTTGAAAACGCTATCTGTATACCAGAAAGTTGATAATAAGATATTTTGGAAACTTGGAATTTCAGTTTTACTATAAATATTTGTTAAGTATTCTAACATTTTCTCTAAGTCAGAACTCGATAGAATACTATTATGAAGAGCATTTAATTTCGAAAACTTAATAGCATTTTCTACATTGTCCAAAAACGTAATTAGATTTTGGCAATCTAAATTTAATTGCATGAGAATGCCTTGAAAACTAAGATAATCTCCTTCTATTATGTTACAAGGCGTTTTTACACCAAGTTGAAGTTTCTATTGATTTTTGCTAAGAGTTATAATCGTATTATTATAGTTATTAATAAGATCTTCCGAAAGTGAAATTTGCCATTTCATTTCATTGGCAATTTGTTTTTGATTTGTTTTCAAAATATTTATTGCTTAATCATATCGTTGACTATCTTCTGAATCCAACGTTCCGAAGAGCCATTTACTTGCTTTTCCCACGATATTTATCCATCCTCGGTCTTTTCGGATATTAAAGTATTATACACTCTGTTCTAATAAGTAATTTATCGGTTAACCCGTGATAAGAAACATGATTTGTAGTATTTGCTAATACTAGATGATTTCTAATTATTAAGAAATTATTTTCTATATTATCTAATTGATTAATTAGTTAGCTTAAATCTATATAATGTAAAAACGTATGTCTACTATATATTATTCTAGAATTTCTTAATTTTATAGGAAGGATAGGGTTATTTAAATTTGTCACTTGGATGTCAGCTCCTATCGTCAGTCCTATGTGAAGTATTAGGAATAAGGTTGTCAGTTTTTTCGGGATCATCGTTACCCTGAAAAGACTGTTAAATTTTAGTTTTAGGTTTCCTAGCGCTATTTTTATGATATGACGTTTTATTTGTTTTTATTTTAATGTCTGTTTGTCCTTTTAAATTTACTTTCTTAAATTTAGGGTACATTTTTCCTCGTTGCTTATTTTTTATATAGGCAATTTTTTGCGATTGAAAATCCGGGGGTTCGTTTCTAGTTTCATTTCGCTTTTCAATTATTTCCTGTGTGGTTCGCTCATTGACTTCTTTTATATGTTCATAGAGTTTACTCGATGTTTCCTTATGAGTTTGTACATAGTATGAAATTATCATGTTATCATTAAGATCGAACGGATTTATTGATTTTATAATATGTCCTGTGATAATCTCAAATGGGGTAAATTTCGTAACACTATGTATCGAATTATTATATCCCATAACGGCTCTTTTAATTAATTGTTCTGTGTTTAAATTACTATGATCCTCTTTTAAGCAACGGTAACTCTCTATAATTGATGAGTGAAATCTCTCAACGGGAGAATTTGAGTTACTATTTTTGGGTGTAGTATAATGTAATTCGATTTTGTACATTTTACATAAATCTTCTAATTCTTAATTTTTAAATTCGGTACCATCATCAGCGTTGATTTTTAATGGAAGTCCATGATGCGTTATAAAATTAAATAGATTTTCTATTACTTCTACCCCTGTAATAGCTTTAAGAGGGTAGGCTGGTCCATATCGAGAAAATGAGTGGATAACATATTATAATATATACTTTCTTAAAATTTCATTGCTTTGTTACTTTGAAACCCTGCGTGATAGGAAAATTCTGGAGACAGATAAAGTACTACCAAGTTGACCTAAATTAGCTCGTGGAACAAAAAAATGTGAAGTTTTGTTGACCAGTGAATTCTTCCAAATTAGCATTTTTTTCAGGCATTCGTTTATTTCTGTGTATATTTGTGGTAATTTTATATTTCCATTGCATTGAAAGTTTACTTCATTATTTCGGCCACTGTTTTATTAAAATTATTATTTTTATTCATAGCAAAAGCCTCATATGTGTCTGGCATATTTCGAAACCGTCTTCTGCGCTCTTCAAATTTCCTTGACTGATTGTTCCTAAAGTTGCTGCGTATTCTAAACCCTCAAGAGTAATATTTTCTTAAATTTCTAGTTCTTCACACTCCTTAGTTTCAGAAAGTTTATGATGCTTTTTAACCTCCATTGGATACATATTTGGCCTCTGTTGAACCAAGTCCCCTTTTGCTCGTAGTACTAGTGGGTGGATCGAAGTTTGTGAAAATAGTTTCTAGTTTTTTTTTTAAATAATGTTAATTATTTTCATTTATTTTTATGGCAGTGGTACACACACTAAATGGAGATCCTATGGCGCTCGACGAGCGATGTGTGTGCGAAAATGTTGATTGATACGGTTCTTGAATAGTTGTAGGTTGTAATTAGGGGGAAACAGATGTCCTGGGAGTGAGTTCCAAAGTGATGCAATGCGCCAGACAAATGAGTTACTGGAAAGCGATGTTCTAGGTGTTTCCAGTTGTATGACGAACGGGTGCTATCGTGACTGCCTGACAGGCGTTGCCAGGGGCGGGATGAGACGGGCCAATTCCAGGGAACATCTGCCGTGAAAGTATCTGTAAAACAGGGACATCTCGGCCACATGTCTCCGATGTTCCAGACTATCCAAATTCCGGGTCAACTCCGGGTCGCCGATGAGACGCACAGCTCTCTTCTGAATAGAATCCAGCAACTTTAGATTGTGATTTGGTACGGCACCCCAGATGTATGAGCAATATTTTAAGCACGGTCTTATTTGTAGAGCAAGAGTAACTGCTGCGGTGTATACAGTTTTTTTTGTTGCAAAATAGCACACCAAGCTTCTGGGAGGCTGATTTTGCGATGTTAGCAACGTGGTCATGCCAGGACATATTGCTGTTGACCGAGACACCCAGTAGTCCGATTGACGAGAATGGAGGAATGGTCGATACTGTCGTAATGATGTCAGAGCCCACTGTATTGGCCCTCTTAGTAAACGTGGCTGCATGGGTCTTTGTTGCATTGAACTGGACAAAATTTTTGTCGCCCCAAGTTTGAACATTCTCCAGGTCTTGATTAATTGCTCTAATCTGCTCCTGTCTGTGGCGATAAGTCTCAGTCGCTGAAAGGTTTTTCTGATGTAAATTGAGAGACAAGGGTACTGTCATCTGCAAAACTGTAAATAGGATTATTCGTTTCGGTCAGCAGGTCATTAATATAGATGAGGAACAGAGTTGGTGAAAGTATTGCGCCCTGAGGCAAGCCCGCGTTAATGGTGAATCTGTCTAAGATGTGTCTATCAACTGCAACGTGTAGAGTTCGGTTCTTAAGGAAACTGGCAAGCCAGTTGCAGAGAGAGGCAGGAGAGGTTGGCAGTCCGAAGGACGGCAGTTTGTTGAGCAATCCGTAATGCCAAACTCTCTCGAATGCCTTCGAATCCAACGCAATATATCTCCTGTCGATCTATCTTTGCAAAAGCCGTATTGATTACTACTTTTTAAATATTAGTCTAATATTGGAATAATCTAAAACTTAAAGTATAAGTGTGCCACTACCAAACGAATCCATCAAACCACTCTCCCATCCCATAGTTTACTCGAACTCCAGTAAAATGTTTGCATCGTTGGATTCGTTAATTAAAAATAATCGCACTATATGTGATCTGATGCATAAATAATGGCAATTCAATATAACTTGCAGGTTGTTTACTTCCATCTCAACAGGCTTTGAATAGGGGATTATATACAGGTGGCTAATTTCGTTGATACAGTACACTCCAGGCAAAATGTGTAAAAGCTAAATTTTTTTCTGCCAACTGATATTAAACTATTCACTGCCTACCTAACACTCAATAGTCAATTGTTTAATCAGTATAAATAACCAGACTATGCGTACACACCCATTCATTAAAATCAATGATGAAACTATGAAATTATGAATTATGATTGCTTAAAGCTTCACTGCTTCATGAATAGTGTGTTGTATACCGGCATTGAGCGTTTGTTTACTATATTAAAATATCTAATATTTAACTTCACGCAGGTTCCTCCGCTCGTTTCGCTCGCTCCGGGACGCAGCCAACCCAAATTAACCCAAATTTTTATCATGAATGGAGCGTGTAGTATTTACGGTCCAATGAATTGCGTTCAGTGGGACTGGTGGCGCAGTGCTTAGATGCTGTGCTTGTGATACGGCAGTCTGGGTGCGATTCCCGTCAGTGGCAAGACTTTTTTTAATATAATTTAAAGGTTATGTTTGTTCCTTATTTTAAATTTGGGTTAGTTTGGGTTAGTTTGCTTTGGTTGCGCCGCCCCGGAACGAGCAAAGCGAGCGGAGGGCCATGTGTGTAGTAAAATATTAGACATTCTAATTGTCTTGAATATCGAATACCTAGCTATTAGGACCGTAATTAGTGAGCTTAATCTTTTTGTACTGCGTACATTTACCTTAATGCGATGCTCTTACTATAAGCCACATAATTACTTACCATGTTTGTTTTATTAGCTTTCCGTTAAACGACTGTAGGACCTATTTTTTCTTCTATCGCACCTATTACCGTTATTTATCGTTTTGTTTAATGAGCTTACCGTTAAACGACGGTAGGTGATCTGTTATCTTATGTTGTACCTATTACTGTTAATTTTGGTTTTTGCTTATTAAATTTACCGATAAATCGCTTTAGGTCATCTATTATCGTGTATCATATCTATTCCTGCTTCTTATTATATTTGCTTTAGAGGTACCTATTTTCTTTTTTATCATATCTGATATTATCCCTAATAGAGAATTTATTTTGCTATGGTAACTATTTTACTTATTTTTGTACAGCGTCTAGCTACTTGAACAACATGCTTTTACTGTAATTAAGGTACAGATAGACATGCTAGTAAAAAAGCATGCCTATGAGCATGCTTAAATCGAACATGCTCTTTTAACTGATACATTTGCTTGAGATCAGCATGCTGTTTTTAAGCATGCTCCTGAATAAGCATGCTCAAAGCAAACACTCTAATCGACATGCCATTTACTAGCAGACTCACTGTCAGTGTAGTGAAGAAACATGGAAAACTAAGTGGCTATCCGCACAGAAAGAATAAAATTATCTTATTGCTTGCAATGCAATGCATCCGAAATCTTCTGTCAACACAAAAGAAGAAAAGAAGGAATAGGACGATTTGGGTCCGTGCCTGGATAACTAGAAGAGAAAGCCTTGGAGCCAGTACTCGATTGTTGGTAGAAATGCGAGAAATCACTTACGCATGTTGCCGCATCAATCTGATGAGCTACTCTCTAAAGTTGAAAGCGCTATACAGAAACAAGATATACATATGCGAAATGCTATTCCGGCTGCTTTAAACCATGGCAAGGGTGGGTTATATACCGCTACGCCACCAGATCTGGATCGCTTCGAATCGTCAATTTGTTTCACCACATAGTGGTAGACAGACCTCAAGTTTTTAATTTTGTTTTTTATAATTTTTACAGTCAGAGTTTGTTATCAAATATTGATAAGCATTATTTCTTGCTATATTGTTTTAGTACAGTGGTTATCGTGGGTTCCAGAGGCAGTCGTAGCTCCGATAAAGACTTACAAATCTTAGTGTTTTTTCATCTCCCCAGCGAGACATTTTGGCGCGAAGTTGCAGACGCACACCTGCCGCGAATTGCTGATCGAAGACATTGACCGTGATCAATACTAGCATGCTCATTATAAATACCTTCCACACTTGCTTATGAGCAAACCCCCTTTCACCCCCGCCTCAGGTAGCACGCTCAAAAATCGACCGTTGTTCGATTTGTGAGCATGCTCGTTTAAGCATGCTCGATACTAGCAATGTTTTTGACACACTTGCCACTAGGTAGCAATTGCTCAATAATAGTATGCTTTTGTGCTACGTAGTAGCATGTCTATCTGTACCTTAATTGACTGTAAGCCTCCTAGCAGTGAACTGTTTTATTTAACTGTAATTTGCAACTTTGCTTTTCGCCTAAAGGCAGGCCCTTATATGAGCTCTCTTCGTGTTTATCTGTAGATACTTATGATTTAGTATATATTTATTAACTAATTATTGATATGATGCTATTATCGCTGTCATGGGATTAATTTATATTAGTTTTTGTTTAGTAAATACTGCTTATTTTTGGTACTTTGTGATTAAGTGCAATTAAGCAGAACCACAAGAATTCACGATTTAGTTAAAACTTATTCCAAATGGGAATAAAGCAATCTTAAGGATATAGGCCGTATATTAAAACTTAGAAAATATTTTGATTTACTAGTCTGATAATCTAGGCGATATACGAATCTCCTGATTAGTTTATGGGCGATACCATAAACTCAACTTAATTAATTGTCTTTAGAGTGTTTATGAAAGCACTTAAGATTTGAATATAAAGTTTAATTAGAATCACGATGTTTATTTTGGTAAGTTAGTGTCAAAAGTGCCTTTCATTAATACCGTTTATTTCTAAATTTTACGATATTTTAATCTAGGGTATGTTTCTAAATTTTACTGCCCTGATGTCAATGTGCAAAAATAACTGATACATTTCTAATTAAATTTTAGTGGCACCTTCACCTAAGTGACAATTCATTGACACCACGCCTTTAATTATGGTTTAAACCGCTGTGTAAACCTGGCATAAGCAATTAACAAATTGTGTTACACCCTATATAGAACATTTTGCAGGTTAATCGAGCGCTACTACAGATGTTCTTTGGTATATATTTTTTTTGTTTAGAATTGGAGTTAGATAGAGTATAAGCTTTGTTTTAATGGTTAGCGAAACGCGCGTCTAGGTATTGTGGATAAAACTCTGTTGCAGTACTGCACACGATAAAACTAAAAAATGGTAGAAGATATTTCATTTGCAACCTAGATAGTAACGTTTAAAGAATATTCTTGCGAATCTGCTTTTAATTTGAAACAGCTGAAAAATCACATAAGGTATGTTACACAAAATACATCTAGAACTTCTGAGGAAATCAATGCCTTATAGATCTTTTTCTACTCGTTATTAAATTATTTTGCCAATAATGCTCAAAATTTTGGATGTCCCTTTGAAAATAATTTCAGTATAAATCCAGCGATGCTTTAGAGAATGGCGATGACTTCCCGGATGCAATATTTGAACTAAAGTAGTAAATAGCGTTGAGTCAAAACACAGAGATTAGGGAATAAGTCAATCGTATCAGGTTGTGTGATCAGCCCGTATGAAAGTCCTTGATATGCACATTCCTGCAGAAATCACCCACATCTCGAACTGCGGAAATACGATAATCGACATTAGCCGCCTTAAAACCTCCATCGTAATGTAGTTGTCCAGGTTTTAGACGAGATTAGCTTAGAACACTAGCCAGTCACAATAATATTAAAACATAACTCAAACTCACATAAACATATGCAAATAGGTTTTGGACTGTTTATACAAAAATATCTCAAAGATTTGAGCTAGTATCTACCAGGCCAACATGGTTATGAAGGACTGCAAGGTACTTCAAATAGCGAGAATCTTGACACACCTAACATACCGTTTTTAAAATTTCTCGAATGAAATAGCATAATAATAGGCATTATCAGACGTCTTGACGAGATAATTTCATCACAAATGGCTATCTTCATTTCGAGAATAACATTAGTCACAATCAGAACATCCGATACTTGCTAGAAATCGTCCTCCTCTCCTAGCTAAGCAAAATTAATTCAAGGTTTGAGTTCTTAGCAGACAAAAATTCCACTGAGCTTTCAAGAATTCCAAAATTTGCTGTCAAAAATCCACCTGACAACACTTTCAATTTCTTTTCCAACATTGTAACACGATTAGTTAATTGCTAAGTAACCGGTCCATATGCCTGGTTCGCTCAGCGTGATTGATATTTATAGGTGTAGGTTGTAGAGATCACAGTTGGACGAAGGCGCCACCAAATTTTCTAGTATGCATATATCAATGATTTGTAAGCATTAAGATTAGAATAGTAAAATTTGGAAAAATACCCTATCTAAGAATATTGAGAAACCTGAAAATAAATTGTCTATACTCAAATTCACCTTGACTTCAGCATACCAAAATAAACATCATATATCATACTTAAGCAATTTATTTAGATATTATATTTATTCATTACGTGCACAATAGAACATTTACTAGGTCTCAAACCTATTATCCCAAGTATTGTGCTTAAAATAATTATAAGATTCTAAATAAAGATTTATCCCCTGAATAAAAACAATTATAAATTAATCTAATGGCAGCGATAATATCAGTAGACAATTAGACAGTTAAATAAATAATTAATCAAATAAATTAACCTATGAAGAAAATATATGATTAGGAAATCTACAGGGGGAAATCGATGTGAGCTCATTTCGGTAACCTGCTTATACAAAATTCTAAAGTGGTAGTTATATAAGATGATCAACTGCCATTAGGTTTAAAGCAAATTACAATTTAAGTGAGTATACACAATACAAAAAGTAAGTCAAATAATTACAATAATATTAGCAAGACATTTGCTAACCCAGATAATATCAGATACGATAATATTGAAAGTAAGTATTAACAAATCCAACAACTGTAGAAACGGTAAAAGGTACGATACACGATAATAAATGACTTTTAAGTTATGTAATGGTAGACTCGATAAAAATAAAATAAAAATAAGGTAAGTAGGTAGATGAATATGCTAAAGGAGCCATTTGCAGTGACAATTGTATATCTGATTTGCAGTTTTATGATGTCTTTCCAATTATCAAAGATAATTTGTGTTGTAACGATTTAAGTTCCTGATGTCTTTTGGGAATTTACTAAGTTGCCGGCTAGTGTAGATTGATCGCGAGTTCTACTTACTTGTTAGTAGATGTGTATTATCGGGCGCCAGAAATTCCTCAATTCTGAAAGTGAATGTCAAGTATTACCAATAAAAGCTTAAACACTAACAAAAATTACTTGATAGACGTTGAGAACTGCAGAATCTCGATCTTGCCGGAAATGAAAGATGTTCTTAAAAACAAATTTACAATAATTTTATTTAAATAAATACAATTAAAATGAACAGTCTAAATCACAACTTTGTTGAACAGAGTTCTTCTAGAGTTGAGAAATTAAATTGATGTTAGATTTTAGAGAAAATAAAAACAATTAAAATATCAATAGTTGAAATTAGTTAAAACTTAAAGTTTCTGGTCGTTACAGTTATATTCAGGTTTGCAAATAAAATAGTTAGCTAGATTAGACGTTCAACCCTGGTTGGACACACTTCTCTTCGCCTCGTTCCTTTTTCGCTAATTGCCTGTTATTTGTTAGGTCTTTATGGGAGGACAAAAAATGTCTTGTAGAGCTGATACGTCTAATGCTGCAATGGTACACTCGGTTGATGCTTGACTATCAATCCAAGCTCTTCGGCCAATTTCCGTGAAAATATGCGAACAGAAAAACTTGTTTTAGACCAGAATGTTGGTTGATATCAAAAGAAGAAATGAAAAATAATGAACAGTGATTTAAACAATCTCAGCAAAATAATTCAAACTCTTTCACTTAAGAATTAAATCTATGATCAAAAATTACAAGATTCGTAAATGAAGGATTAAACTATAATCAAATATACAAGATTCGTCAATGAATCTGATACTCAAGTCTACTTCAAAAAAATAATGATTAAATATGACTTAAGCACAATTTTTAAATAAGTGCAAAATAAATGAAAAGTCCCCAAAAAGTTTATTTAAGAGAAAAGTTCTAAAAATAAGCAAAATACTAGTCAGAAATTTGATAAAAAATTATGATTACTTCAAAATTGCAAATTAATAATTATGCAAATTCTTCCCAAGTCAAATTTATGCATAAAGAAAACTATACGTGCTAAAATCATAGTACAAAACTGATCGACATTTCACCAAATGTCAAATGTTCTCAGATCTCTCGTCAAGGTGAGCATTACGAGACACAAGCAAAATAAACAAAGCAAATCTAGTTATAAGTTCAGCAAGGAGCTAGGCTTATAAAGAGAAAAAATATAGATTCACCGTCGACTGTCGATGGAGAGAAGAAATAAAAATCCAAGGTGAGTTCTCAAAGAAATTCCATACTATATTTCATAAATTAAAAATAAGAAAAGAGACAACACACCTTCGACTTTTAGAAAGTAGGGTTTCCCAAATCCTCCACCGGCAGTGAACTGAAGGTCTATTGGCTACCTATCCGTCTCTTCCCAAATTTGGCAAGGGCCTGTGTAGGTTAAATCAACTTTTGAAAGTGGCGGATTGGAGCCAGGACAAGACACTCCTAAAACAGAGAAATAAATTCGATCAACTTAAAACGGAATGTGCAAAAATCAAATTACATCCGACAAAAATAAAAATGGGCTCTCACCTTGACTTTAGGTCGAAGACAAAGCTACGTTGGCCGTTCGATTTTAATACCGGTCCAACTCGCATCGAAAGGAATAGGAGGGAGACTATCAATCAAAATTACGATATTACTATCGCCCTCTGTCTAAAGGCTAGTATAATAAATATATTTTTATAGAAAACGACGTAGAACTAATACGCCTACAATTCTAATGACAGCTCCACCTATATATAAAAGATCTAACTTCTAGTGAAATTTCACCTAGTTACCGAAATCAAATCGCATGTAGATATTTGCATAAAAATCGCTTTGCAATATAAAAATCTTAAAATATTAAAAACCATGTATTGAATTATTTCATTACAGTGTAATATTTGGAAACAAAGTTATAGCGAGTATGCAATAAATAACAATAACAGGTACACACGCACATATCCAAATCTTGTACCCAAACCATCTATCCAATTTAGGAACTTAAATAGAAGTGCTTATGTAACCCTCTTCAGGGCTATCACTGGACATGGTAATATTAATTACCTTCTTCATAAAATGAAGCTTTCAAACACTAATACATGTGATTGTAATAATTTCAGCATTAATGATTTGGGACATTGGTGTTTTGAATGTGGGCACAATAGGAACGCTTCAGATTATTTAATGGTTGAATTGGCTAAATTACGTTTAATGCCTATTAAATTTAGCTGGTTATTATACATAATTAGACATGATTAAAACACTTATAACTTATTTATTAACTTTGAGGAAATGTGTGTGATAAGGCTTTAGGGAATTGTAGTCCTTTGGTACTGATCCTTATATGTTATCCTTTTTCCAGGTCGATTATCCTTGTTTGTGTAATCAAAGTCGCCTAGATAGACCCTATGGCGTGAAGCGAGTGACCTTGTCTTATATGTTTTGGCCGATTTCTATAAATATCTCTATTTTTTTGAGACTATAGATGAGTATGAATAGATGAATTGTTGAGCTTTATTAAATTGTTAGATTCTGCAATGCATAATCATATTGTCCATTGCATTAATATTACAATAAATATTACAATATTACAGTTAAATGTAGTGGCTGTATGCGCTATGCGCAAAGCCATCCCTACAGTAAGGGCGTAACATTTAGGTAAATGTCCGTAATACAAAAAAAGTAAATCAGATAATTACAGTGATATTAGCAAGACATTAGCTAATCAAATATCGATAAGAAACGGTAATAGAGCTAATAAAAGAGAGTACTGGATTAAAATTAAGTTAGCGGTAAGTTCGATAAAAATAAGATAGAGCCTATTTGTATGTCCTTCTCACCTGATCACACGGAATTGAAATTCCCAGCTGTGGTTGGTGGCTATTTTCCAACAAACACGGTTACTTGGCTGGCCCCAATTAAGGCTTTCACGGCTTTCTGTGAAGCTGCACGTCACACCATGCGGTCAGCATCAATCACTTCGACAAAAAAAATTAAACGGGCGGGAATGAAACTTGAAAACTTCCCTAGGCCAGAGGATGGCGGTTTCACCCCGAGGGAGGACCCTGGTTAAATTATAAATAACTTTAAATATCTAATATAGAAACATAAAAATATAACAACATACCTTTTACAAGGGTAACCTCGCTTATTGCCGATAATACGACAAAATATTGATAGCTGAGTGCCACGGTAAATTATACAAAAATGGACCGACAAGATATTGATGGCTGAGTGCCACGGTAAATTAATAGAAAAATGGATCTGGTGGTCAACAATTACAATGATAGTATTGCCACTTTGAATCTTGTCTTTTGCTCTCCTCGCACGGAAGAGAAAAATGTCGTCAATTACCAAAAGATATCTTAGACATCCGTCAAGTGAATTTTCAAAAAAGAGGTACGGCTACGAGCACTTCGGTGCTGCATTCGACGATACCAGTTGAGTGCGTTCAAAACATGAAACAGTTAATGTTTTAAATATTAGGATAAAAATCCTAAGTTCAGAATAGGTATGTGTTCTAATCCAAGGTAAAGAAAATATCAACCATATTAATCTACCAGTGAAAGGGAAGGAATTATATTTCTGGGTTTGGCAGCATTTACAACGCTACAGCAGTGAACACAGATATGAGTCACAAAAGTTTGATCACGAAACTTCAAATCCGAAAAACTCCTTAATAAGCTGGTAAAATCCGTTCTTATATGTCCCAGAAAAAGTTGTCATATCCAGGCTTTAAACTTCTAGGCTAAATCTCGAAATAATTGACCCAGGACATCTTCGAATGCAAGACTTCATCTAACAAGAGTATTTTTAAAAAGTCTTGTGTTGTATACAAAATACATCATAATAATTTTCCACTAAAATCATTCATTTAGATTTTTCATTAAAATAAGAAGAACGAAATCAGTGTTGACGATATATATTTATTATATAACCCCCTAATTATATTAGCAGGTGTTCTCCAAAGATTATCACTTCCTCTCATCTTCCAATCATTTTTCACTATCTTGTGCAATATTTTTCGGCCAGATGTATCAAAAATACTTTACTGGATATAACTGACTTTTTACTCTGATGATACCTGTTTGTATTTCTCAGGCAAACGAATCACAAGACATCTTATTTCGAATTACTAATTTCAACTGGTTTAATAAAAGATAAATGAAGAAAAATTCTAAAACACCCAAACTGGCTTTTTGAAAAATTACGTAATAAATTCTACATAAAAGAGTGTGGCCGACGTATTAGCGTTGTTGCTTCACTGAGGATCAAGGATTGCAAATTGTTCTAGTAATAAATGATAACATAATTGAGCTGCCAGTCATTTTAACCCTATATATTTCTTCAATAATTCTTTTGGGTCACTTCGTAATTCCTATCCTTCGTCACTCTGAAAGTATTTATGATCAAATTTGTTCCTCGTTTTTTCTGTAGATTGATGGTTAGTTGAGTTAGTTAGGATGGCAATATGGCTAACCCAAAAGTGAATACGTCAATGAGGTGGAAAAAAACTCTTGGAAATTAAACTGAAGGTTGGTGGTTGGTACATATCGTCAGGAACCAGGAATTGGTAAAAGATTAATTTAAGCAAAATAAATGTGAAATACAGGTATCAACTAAATACTAGGAAATATAAACCTCTTTTCATGTTACGGTTTGAGAAAAAATTTTTAATATTGCAATATGCAGCGTTTTCTACGCTAGAAATATGAAAAAAATACAACCGATGGTGTTTGCTTCGAGTGCTTTTTTTTGTGAGTGTGTACAGGTAATGTAATGAGACAATAGTATATTGTGCAACTAGGAGGAAAAGCAAAACATTCCTGGACGACTGTGGTAGTTGCTGGACGAGGCGCAGCCGAGGCCAGCAACACAGGAGTCCAGGAATGTGCTTTTCCTACGAGTTGCACATACTATTTTTTATCCGATCGAAATTAATTAGAATACGTACTTATATAAATAGAGCTAAATATTACTCTAAATAAAAACGGTGTTTTAAATTTAAACTCAACATCATATCAAGTTTTGAATCGAGCGAGCTTGAAGTTTATTACGTAGCTACGGAAACTACAGCTAAATGTTACTTTTGATAGACGTCAGATCTGACAAAAAAGGCGTTTGAATATGACAGAAATGTTACATTCCCAGCCTAGGACGGGAATGTTATATTCCCGGACAGTTATTTTCTATTCTTTTATAGTTATTGCATGTTGCCAAGCAACGAATACAATATACTGGAATCATGACTCTTGCGATGAGAAAACACATCGGAAAGGTGTCGTTTTTCGTCCGATCGGATAAAAATAATAATTTGGGAATAGAACGCTTAAGCAGTAAATTTGAATTGTTTGCGAAACTTGGATAAAGATTAATTGCGTGAGTTCGCCCTGCATTGATGGTCATAGGTTGTGTAAGTCTTAAGGCAGACTAGCTTGCAAAGCGGGCTCAAAAGACGGTTTTGTATTTAGCATTTTAACTATTTTTCTCATGATATAACATATTCAGATGCAAACGAAGGTTTTGACTATTTTTCAGAACATTTTTATTTTATTTCGGCTTATTTTCTTTAAATCAAGTAAAGCAGAATGTTGACAGGAAACGAATTAATAGAAGTTCGATTAATTTGGAAATAACACTCATGAAAAATATTCCATTTACGGTTCCAACTTTAATTTTTTTTATGTGTGTGCCACAGGCCACGAAAGGCAAAGGCCTATAATATACCCTGAGGATACCGTGACCTGTTATATGGCTTATACCGTCAACGTTGTCCAAGTATCGAAACATGCACACTTGGTACACTTCACGACACTTTAAGACAACGCAGTAGGAGAAGGTATCCTGGGCTTAAAACGCTACATCAAGTTAATGGCAAAAATCAGTATAACGATCAGTAAATTTTCAATTCTGAAACTAAATAAAAAAATGTGGGAGATTATTAATGCTCGTGAAAATAAAAATCAAAATCAACCGAAAATTATATTAAAAAGTAATAACACTAATCTTACTGAAATAGAAACTGTTTGTCAATTTAACGGTTACTTTAGCTCTATAGGACCTGCATCATGTTACTCCTTCGAGCACGATGTAGAAGATGAATATATTAATAATTGCTTGACTTTCCATTCAAATAGCTTTTTGCTTTACAAGTAGTTAGGGAGGAGATTGTTAGAATTATTTCAGAGTTGAAACCCTAATTTTTGAGTGGTAACGACGATATTTCAAGTAAAATTTTAAGCTAAAACCGTAATAAGGCTACCGCTGTGGTATATAGCAAACTGCTCGCTTAAGACAGTAGCCTTTCCAGGAAAACTTAAAATTGTCATCGTTAAGCCTCTCTATAAGTTCTACGAAAAATGGATGATCCCTACTGGTTTCTTAAAAAGTATGATATAATTCATTTCTCACAAAATGGTTTTGTAAAGAGTAAAAGTTTGAAAACAGCCCTATTCCCATTTCTTTATGACATAAATAATATATTGGATAAAAGCGAAATTTCATATTCAAGATGGCGGACGATGACAATCGCCTGCCGCCGTCCGCTCAAAAAGTTTGTGATTTCTGAAGCATTTGTAGTAAAAAATTAAGTAAATGTGTTAAATGTGTAAAATATTAGA
Source organism: Pissodes strobi (assembly GCA_016904865.1). Classification (NCBI taxonomy): domain Eukaryota; kingdom Metazoa; phylum Arthropoda; class Insecta; order Coleoptera; family Curculionidae; genus Pissodes; species Pissodes strobi. Next base: position 108,270 of record MU183669.1, on the reverse strand, counting down.
AAGCCTTTCATAGCTATTGTATAACAAAAACTCCAGGATTCATAGTTCAGGCAGTAAAGGAGGTTGTTTGTTATGAATGCAATGATTCAGCAAACATGACAGTCCATGATAAACTGGGACTCTATGCCAAAAACAATGGTCTACTAGGTGCCCTGGTGATGAGCCTCAATGAGGTAAATGACTTACTTCGTGAGAAAATATCCTATTTGGAGGAAAAAATAGGAAAAGCTTCAGGATCTCCCAAAATTGAGGTTAGTTTAATCGAAAACAAACCGATTTCACCCATTCCTTTATTATCCAATGACATCAACAGTTTTGACGTTGACGTCTTTCTCGGAAGTGACACTGACACTGGCATCAACCATGTGGCTGTTCCTAGAGAAGAAGAAGACGACATTCTGTCTACTACTACATCAGACGGACAGATAAATAGTATGATTAGCAACCAAAACGGACCCGCAAATTCTAAAATCGCAGCGGTACAGGAGACACTATCAAAAAATAATAAACAAAAACAAACGTCGCATAAATCATCTTCGAATTCTTCGATTCCTTCCTCTGGGAAGAAATCAGGATCTGCTTGGTCTATCTCCAAAAAAATAACGGTTCAAGCTCAGGTACATGACGAACCATCTAAAAAAATTAATAATGTCAACCGAGGTAGTCAAGACAAAGCCGCTGCCGATCTTGACAAAAATGCATAAAAAGAAGTGATTTCTCATGAGAGTGATGATCAGGGGGAGGGGGAATGGATTGTTCAAACTAGGCGTCGACGTCAAAAGTACCCTGCCACAAAGACTACCAGACCAACCCCAATTAAAGGCTCAAACCTTAATGCTGCCGAGTTGCAGGTGGCTCAGAACCGATACTGGATATTCCTGTCTGGATTTTCAGCTACTATGGAAAGCGAAGTAATTTTAAGCTTTCTCAAAAAGCACAACCTTGGCAATGATTGTGTGTGTGACAAGATGAGTATGAAAGAAACTCGCTGGAGTGCATTCAAACTGGGTGTGCCTATGGACTGCAAAGACAGGATAATGGATTGTGATCTTTGGCCGGTTGGGATCACAATTAACCATTTTGTCAATCTTCAACGCCGAAAGATGACGAGGGAGGCCTCGGCCAGTCTGCCACGGTTAGTTCTGTAAGCTCTAGTCAAACATTAATTCAAAATAATACAAAGATTTTTAAAATATTTTATGCTAATTTTCAGTGTTTAAGAAATAAGATTTCTGAGTTTGAGGTATTTTTGGAAGATAAGTTGTTCGACTGCTTATGTGTCAGTGAACACTGGATGGTTCAGGATGAGTTGATAATGACAAAGATAAATAACTTCCGGTTTGTTTCTGGTTTTTGTAGGTCGACATATGATCATGGTGGTGTTGCGATGTTTGGTCGGGATAACATGATGGCAATAAATAATATCTCCAATCTTTCACAGGAACTCCACTGCGAAATCAGTGGCATGATCATCGGAAGGATTGATACACAGGTCTTGACTGTTTATAGATCATCAAATGGTGACTTCGAAACTTTCTTAGAGATACTCTCATGTGCCCTAGGTAAACTTAATCCTAACATCAGAATCATTGTGACGGGAGACTTTAATGTTCATTTTTCCACCAATAATAAAAGGGTTACAGATCTTTGCAATGTGTTCTTGTCATTTGGTCTGTCACAGATGGTCAATTTTGCTACCCGGCAAGGAGTCTGTTTTGACAATGTGTTTACCAACTTTGTTGCAGGTTTTCAGGTACGACACTGTGACTTTGCATCATTTTCAGACCATGATGGTATAGTGATTCAATTTGAGACGAAGCCCATGTGCATTAAGTCAAGAATAGTGTACAGACCCATAACAGTCTCCGGCCTTTTGCAGCTTTATAACATGATTGAGTCTTGTGATTGGGAATTTGTGTCAGATCAATCCATTGGTCCTGAGAGGAGGTTCGAAATTTTCATGGAGACTATTCAAGGGTCGGTGGACAGGGTGTTTCCATTGAAGACGAGGCTTGGTTCATATGGAGGGCCACGCAGAACAACTATCAATTGGTTCAATGATAATCTCCGTAACATGCGTGATAGGTTGGAAAATCTTGTGGCCATCAATAAAGCCAACCCACACCTTATCACAAGGGACATGATCAGAGATTATAGGAGATGTTACCGCCATGAAATTTCCCAATCCAAAAAACAAGCCCACGACACTTTTATTAATCAATCATCCAATCCACAGGGAGCAATGTGGCAGAGTATGTCTTGATCCAGGTTTGGTCTGGGCTGAGCATGTGAACAAGTTGTGTGGTAAGCTTTCTGGTGTTATTTTCCTGATCAGAAGTCTCTCAGGATGTGTTTCTGCAAATACATTGCTTCAGTCATACCATGGTTGCTTTGCTTTTCGACTTTCTTATGCACTTTTGGTGTGGGGGCACTCTTCACATGCTGACTTGGTGTTTGGACTGCAGCGTAAATGTGTGAGAATAATTGCAGGGCTCCAGTATCGGGAATGTTGCAGACAGAGCTTTGTGCAGTTGCTCATCATGACTGTACTGTAAATTTGCCATCGTCAAGCCTCTTATAAGAAAGGTGATCCAGTATCTTTTCCAAGATCTACGAATATTGAATGATCTCTACTGGTTTCTTAATAAGTATATATTTATTCATTTTTCACAAAATGGTTTCGTAAAGAGAAAAAGTTTCGAATTAGCCCTATTCCCATTTCTTTATGAAATAAACAATATATTGGATAAAAAGGATATTGGCATCGCGCTTTTTATTGAACTAAATCAGGCATTTTATTCTTGAAGCACAATATACTACTTAAGAAGCTAAAATATTATGGTATTAGTGGAATAGTTAACTCTACACTGGTTTGAGTCATGTTAGCGGGATCATATTCAGCGAATTAAAATATCCTCCGACAGTGCTCTATTTTACTCCAACACTGTAGAATTATCTGTTGGTGTACTACAATGGTCTGTACTTGGGTCCTTACTATTTATAATTTATACCAATGCCTTGTATAAATAAATATAATTAATATAGTTGAAAAATTTTCAACTATATCGTGCAATATTTTTCGGCAAGACGTCCAAAAATATTTAATATCCATCTGACTTTTTATGCCGATGATACTTGTTTGTCACCTTGAATGACAAAAATTAAGGTAAGTTCCAAAAAGCCGAAGCAGGTTTTTTTGAAAAATATCGTTATAAATTCTACAGACATAAGTCCAACGTATTGAGGCTCAAGGGTTGCAAATTGTCCTAGTAATAAATTGTGACCTGATTGAGATGTCGACCAATTTATTTCTCGAATATCTCTGAAATAATTTTGTGGTATAGTTTGCTTGCATTTTTGCTATAGATGCATCTATGGCTTCGGTTAGCTAGAATGACCATGTGGCAGTATGGCAAACAGTGAATAAGTCCCTGAACCCAATAAGGTAAAAAAATAAATTTTAGCGGAAAGTATTGAAAGTATGAAAAAACATATTAGAAACAAAATCAGCGCAAAAACTAGAAGACGAAAACACGAAACAAATTCTAGCGGACGAAGTGAGGTTAAATGAACCAAAACATAAAAAGGACTTATGGAAATTAAACTGAAGAGAAAGCAGATTGGTCATAGGACTACCAGGAATTGATAATCGATTTGCTTAAGCAAAATAAATTAAAAATAATTAAATACCATGAAAGTAAACCTCTTTTCAAGTTACGGCTAGGGAGGAATATTTTAATATTGTTATGTACTCAAACTTTTAGTATTACGAAACAAGCATGCCTCGCCAGAAAAATGAAAAACAGCAACCGATGGTGTTTGATTCGAGTGTTCTTTTGCTGAATGTGTATAATTTGTGAAATGAGACAAATAATAATATTTAAGCAATAAAATTGAGTTGTTTGTGACACTTGGATAAATCTCAATCCTGTAAGTTCGCCTTGCATTGACGTTCATAGTTTGTGCACTTCTTAAGACACACTAGCATGTAGAGCGGGTTCAGAAGACTGGTTTGTATTTATCGTTTTAGTTATTTTTCTCTGAAAAAAATCGTGATGTGTCATAATCGGATGCGAACGAACCTTTTGAATAAAAAAAAAAGTATATTTTGGCTTGTTTTCCTTTAAAGTGAATAAAGCCGAATATTGATAGAAAACCAGCTATTAGAAGTTAGATTACTCCGTAAATGACACGTGTAGAAATACTGTAGTTATAATTTCAAATTTAATGAGAAAGTATCCTGGATCTAAAAAGCTGCATCAAGTTAAAAAAAAATCCATGATATTTTATCAAATGCTAAAAAGCAGTATAAAGATCGGCAAATTGAAAATTCAGAAACTAATTTAAAAAATGTGAGATATTATTAATGCTGGTAAAAATAAAAATAAAAAATAACCTAAAACTATGTTAACACGTTCACGACGTCCCACGTTTAGTTAGACATGATAAAAAGGGGTTCTGTTTTATTTTTTTCTCTACTAATGTGTGCTAATAAAGTTCTTTTTGGTGTAATTTTCTTTTATTTCTTTGATTTTTGTACTTTTGAATGTGACCCACCGGCCCACCGGTAGGTCACGTTTGTCCCTTAGTAATAATTTTTCTTTAGGGACGTCGTGACCCATCGGTGGGACACGTCTAGAACGGTTAGGCATTCGGTTCAAAAATTATATTTTAGAGTTTTGTTTCAGGTAATTTCAAAATAAGAAACCTCTTTCTTTGCATTTTGAAAGATTTATGCAATAAATGAAACTATTTAATTTTTTAAAATTTTTTGATTAATTTAGTGTAATTTATTTTATATCGTTTTTATTACTACTTAGCTTGTAACCTAGTTTTTGTCCTAGTTTAATTTTTATACACCTTATTCTTACCATTTTGTAAAGACCAATGCAATAAAATAAATGTTTTTTTTCTTTGGGATATATCAATTGAAAAACTCTCCGATTCCGGGACAAACTTTTTCACGGAGAGGTATACTCGCAGGTAGCAGTAACTATAATATAAAATACCTCAATGGAGGCATCAAGTTTTAGAGTCCATTTAAAATAATACACATTGTGACCCACCGGAGGGCACGAACACTATCGAACCACACCACTGCGTCCAAGAACTTACCTGTCATTTAAATGACATACGCAGATGACTTAAATTTACAGATCAAGATTTCAGATCGCGATGTTGTCTTTTCTAAGAACAGTGAATAGATGAGAAAAAAACTGCTTGTGTGGTCTTTCGATCGATTATTTCAGATCTTGGAGTTGAATACATCACTTTGAATAACAAGCAACTAGATGCTTCTCGGGATATAAAGCTTGTGAGGTTTTGTATTGATAATCAATTGAACTACAACATTCATATCGATCATTTGTTTAAAACATTGTCGTCAGCTTGTTTTAGGCTATGAGCAGTGTCTAGTCAGTGTAGTGAGACGATTTTAAAAACTTGATATTACACCAACTTTTGCTCTCGCTTAAAATATGGCATAATTCGTGGGTGGGCAGTCACGAATGTAAATAGTTTTTAGCTAAACAAAATTAATTCAAGCCTTTCATTATGTTCTAAGTAGATAAAAAATCCACGGAGCTTTTCAGAATTACAATCATTTCTGTCCAAAATTTACCTGAAAACACTTTAATTTCCTTTTCCAATTTAATCAACGCAGATAAATTATACAGTGTGTACAAAAAAGTATGCAACATATGGGAAACTTCTTTATTATTGGATTCTCAGAAAATTTTATTCTTTATAAAAGTTGGTGCTTGCCCTAAAACCGTAAGCGAGTATTTCAAATTTTACGTACTGCTTTTAGTGCGGACGCAAATGTCATTTTTCCGAAATCGCGTCAAGAGTTAAGTACCTTAATTTATAAAGATACAGCAAAATCTTATAAGGAAAAGTTCTTCCAAATTGAAAAAGTAATCTAAATATGAAATTTGAGTTAAGTACATCAATTTTTAATTTCTTTTTTTTCTCGATTTTTTTCTCAAACGTTACGCCATCGGTGAATGCTTTGTTCTTTTGTTATTAGTATACTTGCCAAGCAACTTCAAAATTTATTTAGAGTAGACATTAGTTACATAGTTGCATAATGTTTCAGTTTTTACAGAGATAAAAGCCAGTTTAGGTATCAGTGTGTTGCAAACACATTTAAACAATTTTGGTCCAAAATAATTGTCCACAATAATTATTACAAAATACAATTGAATGACTGACTCAATAATAATTAATTTCATATGTCAGAGCGACGTAAAATTATTGCTATTTATTTGTTTTTATTCCAAATGCATGGCCTACTATACCAAATATTTTATATGGCTTTTTAGGATACTTGGACATATTTTACTCATCGGGTGCAAAAGATAAATAAATTATTAGTTGTTTTACATGAAATGAAAAGAGTTGGGTCTATACATGATTTTGAGTGGAAAAAATTTTGAATCAAAAGTGTTTAAATGTGTTTGCAACACACTGATACCTAAACTGGCTATTATCTCTGGAAAAACTGCAACATTATGCAAAATAAATTTTTAAGTTACTTGGCAAGTATACTAATAACAAAAGAACAAAACATTCTCCAGTAGCGTAACGTTTAATAAAAAATCGAGGAAAAAAAAAGAAAAATTAAAAGTTGATGTACCTAACTCAAGTTTCATATTTATATTACTTTTTTAATTTGGAAGAACTTTTCTTTATAGGATTTTGCTGTATCTTTATAAATTAAGGTACTTTACTCTTGACGCGATTTTGGAAAAATGAGATTTGCGCCCGCACTAAAAGCAGTACGGAAAATTTGAAATACTCATTTACTGTTTTAAGGCAGGCACCAACTTTTATCAAGAATAAAATTTTCTGAGAAACCAATAATAAAAAAGTTTCCCATATGTTGCATACTTTTTTGGACACACTGTATTCACAGAGGCTTGATCATGAAGACCCAAGTCAGAAAAACTTCTTGGTTCGCCGGTGAACTTTACTGCTAAAGGTCCCATAAATGCTATTTTATCCAGGTTTTACACTTCTATGCATAATTTCGAAACAAGTGGCCCAGGACAGCTTCGAACACAAAACTTCAGCCAACAAGAGTATTTGAACGAATTACTATCGAAAGACTAAAATCAACCGGCATGGTGCAATCTGAGATTAAAAAAAGTATTGATAAGGTCTATTGTTATGTATAAAAGAATCATAATAATTTCCCACTCAAAATCATTCATTTATCGGCTTTTACATTAAAATAGGATGGACAAAATCAGGAGTTGATGATATTATATTTATTATATATCTAATTAGCGGGTGTTCTCCGTGGATTATCGCTTCCACTCATCTTCCACAATAATTTCCTACTATATTGTGAAATGTTTTTCTGCCAAATGTCTTAAAGATACTTCAAATCCTTCTGGCTTTTTATGCTGATGATACTTGTTTGTTACTTTGAGTGACAAAAATTAAGGTAAATTCCAAAAAGCCCAAACAGGCTTTTTGAAAAATAGCGTAATAAATTCTACATGGAAGAGTGAATCTGACATGTTATTAGCCTTGGCTCAAGGGCTGAAAATTTTCCTTGGAATAAATTGTTGTGCGTTAGGTAGAATGACGATATGGCAATATGGCAAAGAGTGGAATACGTCCCTGGACACAATAAGGTACAAAAGGAGTTCTAGTGGAAATTATTGAAAGTAAGAACAACATATTAGAAGCAAACTTAGCGCAAGGGCTTAAGGAAATAATTTCTAGCGGACGAAGCGAGGTTAATTGAACCAAAGCACAAAAAGAACTCTTGGAAATTAAACTGAAGAGGAAACAGGTTGATGGCAGGGCTAGAACATATCGTCAGGAATCAGGAATTGATAATGGATTTATTTAAGCAAAATAAGTGTGGAAATATAGACCTCATTGAAAATAATTATATACCAGGAAAGATAAACCCCTTTTCAAGTTACGGTTAGAGAGGAAAATTTGAATATTGATATGTATCCAGGGTTTTGGCATTACAAAATAAGCATGCAGTATTTTCTTCGCCCGAAATATGAAAAACAATAACCGATGGTATTTCCTTCGAGTGTTTTGGTACCGAATGTGTAGTTCAGTTTATGTAATGAAACAAGTAATAATTTGGAAACAGAAATAATTAAGCGATAAAATTGAGCTGTTTGTAAATCTTGGATATAACTTAATTCAGGTGCATTGATTGTCATAAGTTGTGCACGCCTTCTGGCAGAATATCTTTTGTAGAGTGGCTCAACAGACTAGATTGTATTGTTCATTAGAACTATTTTTCTTTGAGCATAATCGGAAGCTAATAGAGCTTTTGACACATTTTTCAAAAAAAACTCATTTGATTTTGGCTTGTTTTCCTTTAAAGCGAGTGAGGGGCAATGTTGACCGGAAACGAGTTAGGAGAAGTTGGATTACTTCGGAAATAACACGTGGTCAAAATACTCTAGTTACAGTTTTAACTTTAATGGAAGGGTATTCCGGATGTAAAAACCCTACATCACGTTAAACAATTTTTACCAAGGTATTTTACCAAATGCTAGAAAGCAGTAAAACAATGGGAAAGTTTTGAATTTTGCAAATAAATAAAAATAAATGTTGCAGCTTATTAATTCTAGAAAAAATTAAAATCAAAATCAACCGAAAATTATTAAAAAGTAATAATGCAAATGTTACTGAAATCTAAACAGCTTGTCATTATAACGGTTACTTAAGCTCTATGGGACCTGAATCATGTAACTCTTTCGGGTACGATGTTGACGACGAATATATTAATAATTGTTTGACTTTCCGTGCAAATAGCTTTTTTGTTTCACCAGTCATTGGGGAGGACATTGCTCGAATTATTTTAGGGTTGAAATCTTCGTTGTCGAGTGATAACGACGATACTTCAAGTAAAATTTTAAAAGAAGTTACTACCGCTGTTGCATATAGTAAACTGCTCGCTGGAGAAGGGAGTCTTTCCAGAAATACTTAACATTGTCGTCGTTAAGCCGCCGTACAATAAAAGGTGATCCAACCAATGTTACAAATGTTCATCCAATAAGTCTTTGCAGAAACATTTCCAAGATCTAGGAACAATTTATGATCTCTACTGGTCTCTCAAAAAGTAAAATATTATTCATTCGTCACAAAACGGTTTTGTATAGAGTAAAAATTTGGAAACAGCCCTCATACTTCCTTTTGAAGTAGATAATATATTGTATAGGAAAGAAATTGGTATCGCACTTTTTATTGAATTAGGTGAGTCACAATATACTACTTAAGAAGCTAACATTTTATGGCATTAGAGTAATAAATAGCTCTGCACTGATTTGAGTCATATTTGCGGGATCGTACTCAGCGTCATAAAATCTCCTCTAACAGTGGTCCAAATTACAACAGCGCCGCAGAAATATCGTAGCATTTTCAAATTGTGGCATAAACAAATGCTACAGCTCTGCTCAGCTTATATATATATATATATATAATTTTTTTTTCAATTTGCAAACATAGTTTAGATTGGAGGAGAATTCGTGTTTTCATTCATTAAGTGTCTGGTATGATTTTGAAAGTCAGACAGGTTCAATCGACTCGACGTTCCCAGGTAACGGTTCTCTGCAGATTTTTAAGGCATATTTACTTGCTGCTTGGCAAATATGGTTTAGAGCAAACGATCGATTAACCGAGCTATGACGTTAGGTGCTTCATCATGCGGTTGGATTCGTTATTTCAACTAGGTTAAGTTGGAAACAATGTTTCGGAGGGTGGTGTTCGGTGGTGAAATTAGTTCCGTGAGAGATTCGGCTTTTCTTTTTACGCCGTAGACCGGCGGGGAATCGATAGGCCCGTATCTTTTGTGAAGCCTTTTCGAGATGCCTCATGGACTGATTGGAATAATTAGGGTCATTGTTTTATGATATTTTTGTTACGTTAATGTATTTCGACTCTAAGCAGTGCCATGGAGTCTATTTATAAGAGTTTTTCTTCAGTTCTTAGAATCTTTCCTCCACGTGGTAAGTCACAAAATCTTCACGCTGTCTTCAGTGGAATTCATTGTATTTTCCAAGCTTTCTAGAAGAATCTTTGTTGCTGTTGCTCTCATATTGCCGATCCTTGGAATTGACAAATATTGATTTTGAAGAAGTCTCTAGTATTGACACTCTTTGTTTTGTTTCACTGGCTATTATCGGGCAATATACCCTATGGATAGTTCCATAGGTAAAATGACAAACTAGTTAGGTTATGAGCAATCTTTTCTATGTTAGATATTTATTTTTTGTTAAGACATACAATTGTTTTTAGGGTCCTCTCCACGGGACCGCGTTAGCACACACATATCGCTTTCCCTCAATTGCGATATCTATTTGTGCGTGTGTTGGGTTAAAACTACTATTTGCGTGTTGTGCTCTTGTTGCTTATTATTGGCTGGATGTTGTGTACTAATGTTTAGAAAGGTCAGGTTATGACTTGAAGTGCTGTGGAGATGCATGGACCGTAAATATACAAATAGTGGTATTAATTTGGAGAATAATTTAAGATTAGAAATACCTACTTGATGATTTGTAAGTAATATCATTTACCTATTTGTAATGCTGTCTCGGCAAAGTTTAGATCTTATATCCTTACCACAGAATAAAATTCATGAATTTTAATAATGCCAGTGATGATTGCGCATTTTAATAACCTATTAATTAATACGCAGAATATTTACCTAACAGTTTGTATCAGACCCGATTGTCTATAATAGTCAATATTAGGTAAGCCCTTTTCTCTTATTGCTTTATTGTTTAGATATATGATGTAAATTGTACTGTAAGTATTATTTTTTACATCAAGATATCTCATCCATAGTAGGGGAAGAATAAAGTATTTATTTTGGGGAAATATAATGTCTTATTGAAAAATGGCCCAAAAATTACTTTTCAGGACTTAATAACATTGTAGATTTCTCCTTGTTGAGTCTCAGTTAACTAGGTGGCGCCTAATAACTATTAAAGTGTACCGAAAAGTCCACAAACCTAGCTCTCCACTGTATTACTGACTGCCGTTCACATCTACTGGTAAGTTTGCTAAATAGGTTTAGTAAATGTTCCCATATTATTTGTAAGTACCACAATGGTCTGTATTTTACTTTTCATAATGTACGCTAATAACTTGTACAGCGCGTCCAAGAACTTCCCTCTCATTTTAATGTCATTTGAAAATGACACAAATTTATTAATCAAGGTTTCAAATCACGATGATGTAGGAACGGTTGTCTTTTCTAAGGGCAGTAAATGGATGAAAGAAAAAACAAGCTTGTCGTCAACGCTGAAAACACTGCTTGTGTGGTCTTTTGATCGATTAGGTCAAATCTTGACGTTGAGTACAGGGTGTCTGGTTATATTTAGAATAATAGTTAAAATCTTCATTTGAAGAGTTAGCATAGCATATCAAATTTAAAAGTTTTAGGGCTTTACCTGAACCGTAAAAAATTGCTAAAAAAAGAAACAATTATCGATCGAGTCTGTAAAAAATAGACATCAACTTTCTTATTTTAAATGACACACCCCGTATGTGGTTTATTCATTCATTCCGTTCGTTGCTGATTTAGAATGTACTAGGCTTGATACCTCTATCTTCAAATATAACTGAAAAAAATTACAAAAACTGTGCCATAAGATCAATGTGTTAGAAAGAGAACGATAATAAATAATGTATTGGTCTAAAGCATTGATCTTATGGCACAGTTTTTGTCAATATTCTCAGTTAGTTTTGAAGGTAGAGATATCAAACCTGGTATATTCGAAATCAGCAACGAACGGACTATCCGATAAATGAACCATATAGGGGGTGTGCCATTTAAAATATCGAAAGTAATGTTTATTTTTTACAGACTGGATCGTCAATTGTTTTTTTAGCAATTCTTCACGAGTCAGGTAAAGCCCTAAAACTTTTAAAAATGATATGCTAGGCTAACCCATCAAATAAAAATTTCAGCTATCATTCTAAATATAACGAGACACCCTGTACATCTCTTTGAATGACAAGCAACAAAAGACTTGTCTCTGTAAAGTTTTTGGGTTTTTATATTGATAATTAATTGAACTACAACATTCATATTGATCATTATTTCTGTAAAAAAAATATCGTCAATTTGTTTTGGGTTAAGAACAATAGACAGTGCAGTGAGACGATTATAATTACTATATTACGCCAACCTTCACTCTCGCTTAAAATATTGCTTAATTCATTGGGGGAGAGTTATGAATGTAAATAGGATTTTTATAATAAAAAATATTCTGTTCGTATTATTAAAAAACTAAAACCTCTAGAATCTTGCCGCGAGGCTTTTAAAGTGCTAAATTTTCAGACTTTCACGGGCTTATATATCTACGGGCTACTTTGCTTTGACAGGAAAAATATGTCTTTTTTTAAATTATTAATAGACCTTATGAAACTCGAAATAAAGTTGATTTATGCAGCGACCGACATTCTACCGCGTTTTATCAGAAAGGTGCCTTTTTTAATGGATGTTTAATTTTTAATGTTTTACCAAATAAGGCCACGTTAGCTCCTTTCTAAATTACCATGCTATTAAAATCAACGTAAACACCCATGCGGGTTCCTTTAGAGACCTCAGGTTAATATATGATTTTAAGTTAATTAAATTAATTTTCTAAATTAATTAGGTTTAGGAAAAAACAAAACTATACTTTAGATATTCCATGAGAGTTTATTGAATATTCTAGAAAAGAAAATAAAAAATACATTCTAAATATAACACACAAATATTGGGAGAGAGAATAAAAAGTTGACATAAATGAAGAATAATTCATTAGGCCCATTAAAAAAAATTAGTACATACAGTATGTTGTTTCAAAAACTGCCGCAAGATGGCGTAACTGGTAAAAAACTAACTTTTCTCCAAAAATACCCAGTATTCGGTACCACATTATTAACAGCAACAAACAGCTTGACTAATTTTGCGTCAGTTTGGTTTATAGCTTTTTGTCGTATCTTCAACAATAAAGGTGGGGGAAGATAAATAATTAAATATTCAAATTGTTCTATCTCCCCTCCTTGTTGATGAAAGATAATTAAGTGGGGACTCGTTTGAAAAGAAATTTAAAGCTCTTTCAAATTCTAACCGTTAATTTGTCTTACACGAACTAGATGGTGTTATTTAAAGAAGATTCAGTTTTTTGACATTTTATCGAAAAAATTAAATGGAACTGTATGGTTTTCAAAGAGTGGCTTTTAAGAGGAGAAAATTACCTACATTTTAGCGAAAACCTCAGTTTGATATCTTCAAAATAACCTCTTTTTCAATTGACAAATAATAAATATTATCTATAAATCAAATGTTGTTGACGAGTAACAAAGTGTTTTTAGTGGGCTTTAGAAGTCTAAAGCGTTTTCTCCCTTTAATAAGTATTATGAAGTTAATTACTAATATTTAATATGCAAAATTAATTAAAGACATTTCATGGTATTTTTTATTATTTGCTTTCCCTCACAATTTATCCAGTGTCTGGTCCAAATATAGTTAGTGTGAAGCCAAACATTTGGAGCGTGTTTGAAAGCCAACGGGCTATAACAATAAAACGGTAACACTATTGGAACACTAACAGTACGAAAGAGCAATAACGATATGAAACATAAGTCTTAAAATGGAATCAAGATAAAATGTCTTTACAAATGTTCAAAATGTTTTCCGTCGTTCTCAATGCAAAGATTGAGCCTATGCCGGGTGTCTAATACGGCGACTTCAATTTCAGCTCTGGAAATGCTGGCTATAGCATTTCGAATTCGTTCAACCATATTTTCTGGGGTAATAGGGCGTGTTTCAAAACAATATCTTTTTTTCTTCCCCTCAAATGAAATCGAGCACAGTAAGGTCCGGGGACCTAACTGGCCTTGGAAACAATCTGCCTCGTCCTATCCGGCAGTTAAGGTCATTTTCGTTTAAAACCTGCAAACTTCCAGAGAAAAGTGTGCCGGCCAGCCATCATGCTGAAACCACATGTCTCTTCTGGTTTGCAGTAACGTCTTCCAAAAGTGCAGGCAACTCATTACTTAGAAAATTCAAATAAACTTGGCCGTTCAGGTGGCCATCAAAAGTAAACGGCCCAATTATCTGCTCGTTTAAAATGCCACACCACACATTCACACGCCATCGATTTTGATAGTCGACGTCAGGCATCCAGTGAGGATTGACTGGTGACCAGTACTGCATGTTATGTAAGTTCCACTGCTTGCCAAAGTAACTTCATCAGTCCATAATACGCGGGACAAAAAATAAGGAACCTCATCGATCATAGATCTTAATCAGTGGCAGTGATCTAATCTTCAATCAAAATTAGTTTCCGAGAGAGCTTGGTACAGAACAACGTGATATGGATGTTCTATGATCCTTAAAAATTCGATGTACTGGCGATTTACTGATTCCCAGATTCAACGATATTATTCTGGTGCTTACATGAGGATTGATTCGAATATACGCAAGAACATTGATAACGTTTTCTTCGATTCTAATTGCACGATTTCTTCTAGGTACTGGAATAGGGTATACTCGTCCATATTCCCGCAAATATCTAGTACACGTATAAAAACTCTTCTACTAAAATGCCTTCTATCGGGATAGTTAGCTGCATATACCCGATCGGCTAAATAAGCGTTCTCATAACACTGAAAGTACACGGCTAACATATCATAAGCTTCTGCGGTAGAATAAGCCATTTTTGAAAACATTTTTGAGAAAATTTAGGAGAATTTAAGAAAAAAAGAAATACTGAACTTTTTATAACAATATGCTAGATAATCACCAAACGATGTTTAGAACAAATGTCAAATTATAACAAAGTTATGACAGCGCAATGTAGTCATTTGTTAGATTCATAAAATTTTGTCTCATGCTTATTTCGAGGAAAGAAAATAATAAATGCATTAATTATTACTGCCTTTAGCTTATAAGGCCCAACAATTTAAAATGGCAACTCAGCTAATATTCTGTTTGAAAGCAATAACATTTAATTTATAGCTAACATTTATTATTTGTCAATTGAAAAACAGGTTATTTAGAAATAACTCATAAACGAATAAATATATCAAACTGCGGTTTTCGCTAAAATTTAGGTAATTTTCTCCTATTGAAAAAATACCTCCCCATTTAATTTTTTCGAGCAAATCTCAAAAAACTGAACCTTCTTTGAATAACGCCCTATAGTTTGAGTAAGACAAATTAACGGCCACCATAAAGGTTAGACTGAAAGAGCTTTAGATTTTCTTTCAAACGAGTCCTCACTAGATTACCTTTCATGAACAAGGAGGGGGAGATAGAACAATTTGAATATTTAATTATTTATCATCTTCCCCCACCTTTATTGTTATAGATATGACAAAAAAACTATAAACCGAAATGACGCAGAATTAGTCGAGCTGTTTGTTGGTGTTATTAAAGTGGTCATGAATACTGGGAATTTTTTTGAGAAAAGTTAGTTTTTATTATTTACTATAGCAGTTACGCCATCTTGCGGCAATTTTCGAAACTTAAAAATATTTTCTAGCAATTTCTCTTGGCCGCTTTAGTTACGAATTTTTTTCCCGACGCTGTAGCATCTATAGTTTCCCATATATGCTACCTCGCCGCCCTTAGTGAGACACCCTGTATAATTTATATGCAAGTTTCTTTGCGTGTGCTTTTTGTAACATTGTTCTGTTTTACGTTTTATCTTTTGCCTGTGATCTTCAAATTGTGACTGAAGTCCTCAATCCTTTACTAATATTTTAGTTTAATCTTTTACCATTACTTCGGATTTTAGATCTGTAGTTTTATATTTTTGACTCAACTTCTATATATATACATACACATGAAAATAAAGATTATTGCAGTTCAGTTCAGTTCAGTTCATTACAAATGTCAAAGCTCCAATAGCTCTCGTTGAACTCTTAATCTATTTTCCATCAAGATTGGAGTCGTATTTCAATGTCTAATCCCAGTAGCTTTAGTTATAATAATATTGTGACTTACCTACTTAAGCTATTGCGTGAAAAGTTATGATTGACTTTGTAATGAATTAAGACATATTTTATCTATTATTTTCTGCCTAAACATTTATGCTAAAGTCGCTTATTTATAACTTTGCCACCACTGATCTTATTAAGGAATTCACAGCCTCCATCACTCTGAAAGAATTTAATGCTATAATTTAATCCCTTCGTTTAATAAAGACGACCTTATAGTTATATCTCTGATTACACAATATAGATAACCTTCCAATACTGTAAAAATGCAAATATTAAAATTAATTCCAGACATCCATATAAAAGAGTGAAAAGGTATGCTCATCAAAACAAGCAGATTTCAGATTTCATCGAATTTTCGTTATTTATGCCCTAGATATTCCTTTAATACTTTTCCTAACATTTCCTCTAGTTGCAGCTTTTAATTGCTTGTTAGATTTTAAAAAAATCTTTCTAAAGGAAGTTCACATATTTTTACTGAAACCAGGGAAATAGTGTATGCTATCGCAAAAAAACGCATTATAAGTTTCTAAATTGTTGTGTGACTTGAGTGTTTTATGGGCTATAATTTAATTACAAACCATAAATTACATAATGTGCTTCAGTGAGGGTATAGCCAACAATTTTTAAAAAGGAACTTTTTACCTCGTAAGAAAGTCGTATGTAATTTATTAAAAACACTTGTTTTTGATTTCAACAGTTTTAATGTATTAAATCTTCATGCCAAATGTTTCAGTATACATTACCTTCTTCGGATGATGAGTAATCTAAACTAAATATTACAATGCAAGAAAACTACCTGCTTATAACCGTAAATAGACGACTCTATCTATCTAAGGGTTTAAGAGGGAAGAATTGTTTAGGTCAGTTTGATCATTCAATCGCAGATCAGTCTTTTTAAGTTTATTAATTTCTCTGGTTTTTAATACTTAAATTGAGTTTGACTTTAACAATTTGCATGTTTTTGTTTTATTATTTTGTTATATTGTTTGTATTATATTTTTAGTCTATTTTATTGTCAAAGTCAATTTTGGACTAGACAGGTTACAAGTGTGTCTAATATATCCTGTTTTATGATTGGGTTAGTTTAAACAAAATTAATTTCGAATTTTCTGATATTTCTATAGATACTCTCAGCAAAATACAATTAAAAATTCGTACCAGATAATAGATAATATCAAATCTATAAAATTACCAGAAGAAAATAATTTCAATTGATGGCCAAAACGAGTATACCGGCAATAGATACCATAAACAATATATACTCTGTTTCTTAATGTCTGATAGCAAAACACCTTTATTATAAATGTAAAAGGCGTTTTGTCGAGTACAGGGTGAGATGACATAAAATGCGACCAATTTGATTTCCGCTAAAATGCAGGTAGCTTTAACACATTTGTAGTTGAACTCATCCGGTACGTTTGCCGAGAACAATAGGGGTTGCTCGTATAACAATGGGTAATAAAGATATTTTTCGGGGACTGACTACATCAGTGTTGGGTATTAGGGTTTTAAAATTTATTTTATGACTTTGTTCAAATATTTTGTCACACAACGTAAAATAATAAACAAGCCAATTTAAAGTAGAAATCTAAAGTTTATATTGGTAAATGAATGTAACAGGCTACAAGCCATAACATAACTACAAAAACAATGTCACCCGTTTAGCAAAACATTTCAATTAGAAAAAGGGTTAATGTCAATGTATAGACCTAATCTTAACCCGTAGTAAAACTAACCCAGTTATAAAACAGGATATATTAGACACACTTGTAACCTATCTAGACCAAAATTACTTTGAATTTGGTAATCCCTTAAGTCCTTTCTTAGCTGAAATCTAACATGGATAATTTAGAAGCGCGTATACATCAATATCCTCTTGCAAAAAGTTTTTATTTTGGTAGAGGTATGTTGATTACGTTATCGCTTTTTTCAAGTTACTGATAGACAATTACGCAGTTTTCTAAATTATATAAATTCATTACTTAAAAAATTTACATTTGAATTAGAGAAAAATAATTCTATGAGCTTTCTTGACTTAACTCTAACAAAAATAAATAAAAGCAAAAAAATCTCTATTTATCATAAACCGTCACATACCGACACAATAATTCAAAATATTTCGAATCATCCCTGCAAATATAAGATTCCAGCTTTCAATAGCTACTTACATAGATTACTACATGTTCCTTTCAATAAAGAAAATAACGACAAGGGATTAGACATAATTAAATTAATTGCAATAAATAATGAACATAAACCGGAACTAATTGACTCTTTATTAAAAAACATTGAGCGAGTCTGCTAGTACTCGAAACACTGATGTGTAAACATATCCTATATCGACATCATCGACATAAAAATCTAATGCCACCTTAGGCCGCGTGACGCCTGAATATAGGCAACCACTTATTTGGAATTGGTTGCCTATATTCTGGCGTTAAAAAGAACACGTTTTACAGTAACGGTTACAGACAGCCTGCAAAACACATTCCCGTCACAGATACCGCCTGACGTGCGTTGTTTCGTATTTACATTTCTAACGTTTGCATTAGATTTTTTTTACCGATTGGCTGCGTAGTACATTGATTCTTTTGATAACGAATGAAAAATCTCGAATGAAGGGTTTTCTCTTCCTAAAGTCATATACTTCTTACAATATGTTTACCTGATTTTCTTACAAGAAAATCCTATCGATCTTGGGTTTGGCACAGTTCCTTATTTCTACCTTTATCAATAAAAACTGGATGTCTTGAGCATCCATTAAAAAATTGGCAACCTGGTTCCCTGTTAGGCCCCTGAATTTTTTTTTTAGTTTATGTCCTTCCTTTCTTATTTTCAGCAGGGCACTTAACTTGTGAAATTTGCTGATATCGTTATTAGTTTTAACGTTGAGCATGGCCTGCAGTATGGAATAATGTGCCCACAGTATTGAAGGAGAGAGAATCCTGGATTTCTCTATGAAAAACACGAGTAAGCATCTCCGTTAAAACTTTCCTGTTTTCGATCACAGCAGCATCTTTCAAATATTTCATTTTGCGCCTCATATATTTTCTTTGATTTTGTTGCCAAAATACCTTCTAACAATTTGACTGTGATCACACACTGACAGCTTGGATATTTATGCTGTAACTTAAGTGTTTCAGAGTAGACTAATAAATTATTTAACTGATTTTCGCATTAAATTGTGACATTATCAAGTGTTTTTAAAAGTATGACAACATATTACCCAATTTGCATAGTATTCCCGGAAATAAAAAGAAATAATGTATTTACCGCGGGACTAAAGTGCCCTAATGCCTGGAATGGTTGTTGTTCGAGTTGTACATTCACGGCATTAAACGAGTCACTTTATTCGCTAGATATATAATATACCTACTATTTTTTTCAAAAAGTATAAAATATATAGAAACCCCTTTTTTGCTTAACAGTAGAATATATAATTATTATCCTCTGAAAAAGCCAGCAAATAAAAGTGGCGATACTGTCAGACGTAAACCTTACAGTTTGGTATATAGAGCACAAAAGGCATAAGGAGTCAGGCTCTTATATAGCCCATGCGAAATATTAAAATCCTTTCACCTTTGAATAAAGTAAAATGAGTTTCCGGAAAACATGATTTGGGTGCGTATATGATAGGGTGTGCACCAGCGATACATTTTCTACAATTTTCCGAGACAATTAATGTGAACGTCCTTATAAGGGGCTAGAGGCTAGATTCATTTTCATCTGTCAAAACATCAAAATCGGATACAAAATTTAACAAGTTTTTCAGAGTCACTCTAAAAATTTTGCTAAGGAATAGACCTAATTCTCGCGGTATAGTCTGCAGCTGAAAAATATTTTCTTGGCAATTACATTAAGCTCGCAAAGCTCTATGCTATCTAATGATGTTAGTTATCATTCCATTAGATTTAGGGTAGTGTGGGTTGGAACTTATAATTTTAAACTCGTATTCTTCTGCAAAATTCTTAAATTCAGAATAGTTGAATGCAGGCAATCTGACACTGTTTCAGAGGGTACTCCTTGGGTTCGAAATAAATTTTTTAAAGATTCTATCGTAAAATGTCAGTCGTTCTCCTCTCTATATGGTGACATATAGAGAGCAGTGGGATCTATTATGTACACTGTACAGTATACAAATAGTTCGTTTCCAATATGGTTATATTCACTTTGTGGTCCATTCAAAGACATTGAGGGAATAGCATTATTACTGCTCTCAAACCATTTTCACTAGCATCGACAGATAGAATAGTTGTCCTATTTCTTACAAAATGCTTCAAAATAGGAACACTGGTGACTAAGTTTTGCAGTTTTATGAAACATGCACCTTCATTCGCTCCCTAAATGTACTAAACTTTTTCAAGAACTAACTAATTAACCGCATTATTGATTAACCCGATAAAAATCTGCAAATCTGATTTAATTTTTTTTGAGCTGTCATTTCTATAATGCTTATTTTTTTCATAATTCACTCAATTCAATTTTCTGATACTATATTATGTTCAGAGTATTTTACCTTCTTACAAATTGTTTCTCAGTTAGGAGCTAAATATTCTTTTCTGACCACTTCTGATACTTGTTTTTCTCTTTTGTCATGGAGTTCTTAAGAGTTTTCGAAAATTAAAATATTATCAAAATAAATAATTATGACATCAATGTATGAAAAAATGTCATTCATTCTTCACTGAAAATACTTTCGGTGCACTACATAGATAAAACCTTATTTCTAGAAACTATAGCTTCTAAATTGTGCTAGAACAGTACAGGAGCTGTGCTTTTCATGGTGACACTTGCATGAATTCTGATGAAACGCCTATAACTGTAAAACACTTAGCTTCCGATAATTGTGAGAAAATGGTGTAGAAATTTGATAAAGTTCTCTGATGACTGATTTATTGAACTCTCTTGGATCAATGCACATCCTCAATGCCAACTTGGTCTCTGAGATAAAAAAATAGAATAGATCCACTCTGTTTCTTATATTTGCTTCTTTATTAGTCTAAGAATTTCTAAACGGTCTGGTTCTTTTTTATCTTTAGATTAAAGAGTAATAGACATTTTTCTAGATGCGTATTCCAACTTTGTTTCATATTCTGTGTTCAGTTTCCCTATGTTAGTTAACACATCTTTAAAATTTTTTATAATATATTTTTTCATAAAAAAGTTATGGACACAAACTAGCCCAATATATAAATAAATCTAAACATTTTTTGCGCCAATAACAGGTACAGTACATTGTTTATCAACTACAAAATAAATGTGATATTTCTCCCCATTCCTTTTACCTGACATGGGTAATTAACTTTACCTTCTATGCCCAGTATATTCTTGATTGACTTATGAAGTTAACGCTTCATTTTCGTTTTTAAATTTACATTGTAGAACAAAATGCTGACATCTGCATCAGTATCCAGCATAAATTAAAATGTTGTTTCATCTACTCCTATTTTTCGCCTGAATATATTTTCTTTCTACTCAGACACAGTCATCATTATTAAATAAAATATTTCACCTTTGTCTACAGTGTCTGCAGTATTCCTGCATATATATACTGAGCTATTTTGATGATTAATTTCTTCAATGTTGTTATTCGGTCTATTTTTGCAAAACATGGGAAATGATTTTTTGAATTACGTCTTCAAAAAATTTAATCTCCAAATAGGATATTTGCCAAACATAGACAAAAGCAATTCTCGCATTTTCCATTCTTAACTCTTAAGACTATCTTGTTTTGGATTAGAGAGTTTTTTTAGATTTTTGAAATCACTTGTAGAGGATTCCAAAACATAGATATCAAAACTTTCATTATCACCTTGAGATCTTGAACTTCCCTTCAAAAACGACGTTCTTCTTTGGCTTGAAATGGGAATTTAATATCTCTAATATATATTTATATTTATTTTAATACTTATCATCAATTTGCAATGTATCGAAAAAATCAGTTATAGTTTCCCCCCCAGGGCTCAATAACATATCAATTTTGACATTGTCATTTTTCCCTTTAGAGGAGGGAAAATTTATTTACGTTTAGCTAATCGTTCTGTTAATTCTCGCGACGAGGATATTAAAGCTGAAGCTATATCTGAAATATCTCAAGAAGAAAGTAATTGTAGTAGAGCAGATAAAAACAACTTGATAGAAAAGAAGATTAGCATGGGTCCAGACGAGACGGCGTAGCTGCCGCTTGTAGTCAAACAAGGAGTGGACGTCCCATAGGAACACCAAAAAGGTTTTTTGATCAAGAGGGATATGTTCTGTAGAGATGTTTGTTCTTGTTTACAATTCATAATAATATTGTGTCAACTCTGATTCTTGGCGGGACGTTTACTTTTTTCGACAGAGTTTGGAATGACGAATTGCTCAACAAACTTCCGTCCTTTGGACTGCCAGCTTCTATCTGCAGCTGGATTGTCAGTTTCCTTAACAACCAATCCTGTACGTTGCGGTTGATGGACACATCTCAGACACATTCACCATTAAAGCGGGCATACCTCAGGGTGGAATACTTTCAACAATTCTGTTCCTCATCTATATTAAAGGTCGAGTATCATAGCGTCTTTCTTTAGTGTGTGTGTCATTGCCATAATAGCTATTTATGAAACAAGTGTGAAAAGTGCATGTTTAAGGCACGGGTATGAAAGTTTGCGGAGCGAGCGAAGTGATTTCTGCAATATATACAAGTGCCTTAAACAAACTTTTCACACGCATGTCATACAATATTATTTCTACGTGCGTGTGAAAATTAGCCAATTTTCAATTTCTATTAATTTTTGTACGTGCCTGTGAAAATTAGTTAATTTTAAATTTTTATGAATTTTCCTCAAGAAACCAATTTTTCACACTAGTACGAAAAGTATACCACTTTTCGCACTAGTGCGTTACAGTGGAATTTTTCACATTAAGATGAGTGTGAAAAGTCTTACTTTTCACACGCTCGTGGAAAAAAAAATAAAAATAAATTAAACTAATGTTAAAAAGTACTTGTCACTCTAGGCCTTGTGGTTTCCATGGCATCGCTGCTCGCCACTGTTACTGGGACATCCGGTATATGCATATAAAATTGCAAGTGTTTTAGTTTACCTCCTTCCAGAAGATGTAACTTTAAACTTTTACTGAAGTTTTACTAATTTATATAGTACTGCGTTACATAAAGCCTTAAATAAAAGTCGATACCGCAATATTAATATTGTGTATCTATATAATAATATCCTATCAAATTTAAATCACTTATGCTGAAGTAAAGATATTTTCTTTTGAAAAATTGCTCAGCTAATAAAAGCAGAAAGAGCAATATAGATCAGACTGTTTCGGTTCTCACTTTACGTCAATTGGCTCTGCCATGACAGGTACAAAATATTTGGATGCATCAAATATAATTTAAAAAAATATATTTTAGACGATTTAATTAAAGCCTAACTAGAAACTAGAGGAAAAGTTGGAAAAAGTATTCCTCGGACACCTGAGACATGAAAACGAAAAGTTAACAAACTCTGAAATAAGCTTACTTTGTATTGAGCATACTTTTAATATTCTTTCATAAGATTGTTACGCTCTTCATTATCTTCTAATATTATGTAGTTACTTTCACCTCAATATTAAAAAAGGCTGAAAGTGGCCAAGTTAAAAGAAAAATTTAAAGCTCGATGAGAGTCAAGTTGAGAAAATTTGCAACAGTGATTCATAGGTCAGAAAGAGCCGTTTTTTTTTCATAAAAACTCAATGACCTCAAATTAGCTGGAGACCGAGAAGCGTACACGCTAAGATAACCAAGATAAGAGGACAAAACAAACCGTTCAAAAACTAAACCAACAAAATCTAATGGCTTCAAAGAAATGAAATGCACTAAAATTAGTCCATACAATCACACGAGGTATATATTTTATTAAATTAAAGAATCAATGGTTCAATGATAGGGAGCAAATTCTCTGGCAAATGCATTCTGAAACAAAATTGACACTCCTAAAACTTAACCGATATTAAATATTGGATTCCGGGGGCGATAATATAGAGGAATATCGACAGCCATTACAGCGAGACGAAGATGCAAATTTACGATCTGCACCCTGAATTGGATATTAATTAATGCTCAATGTATTGTGACGAATATATGATTTACTATTATTATGAGTGCCTTTCTTTTGAAATTTAAGCTATTTTCAAACAACTTTATTTTAAGATTGCACGAATTGATACGCGACAGAATGGCAAAGTTAAGAATAATAATTGAACTGCAAATTAATTCAAGATTTAAGTGGTATGTTAGGTAACACAGATTTATGACCATTTTGGACTATTTATTTATTTATTTAATAAAAACTCAACAGATTCGCAGAACCCTATTACACAGAATAAGTTTAAGCTTGCAGCTTATTTAAAGAAAGAATTACAAACAAATTATGTATACACACGTAAAAACAAAAAAGAAGAATAATACGCTAAACATCTAGACAATGATAGATTTAAATTATTTTTTTTTTATGGCAGTGGCACACACACTAAAGGGAGATCCTATGGCGCTCGACGAGCGGTGTGTGTGCAAAGATGTTGATTAACACGGTTCTTGAATATTTGTAGGTTGTAATTAGTGGGAAACAGATGTCCTGGAAGTGAGTTCCACAGTGATGCAGTGCGCCAGACAAAGGAGTTCTGGTAAAGCGATGTTCTAGGTGTTTCTAGTTGTACGACGAACTGGTGCGCTCCTGCCGTCTGTCGGGACTGCCTGACAGGAGTTGCCAGGGGCGGGATTATGTGGGCCAAATCCTGGGAACATCTGCCGTGAAAGTATCTGTAAAACAGAGATCTCGGCCACATGTCTGCGATGTTCCAGACTATCCAGATTCCGGGTCAACTCCGGATCGCCGACGAGACGCACAGCCCTCTTCTGAATGGAATCCAGTTTCAGGTTTATACGAAATATAGCACATTTTGTCTGGTTTTCATTGTACAATCTCCACGTGACATTGAGGGGTGCATTAAGAAAGTTATTCGTATCGGCAGATTCCAATTGAAAAGTCAAGGAATTTCTTGTCCTATATGATAGTATATAAAACTTAATTTGTGATAGTAATGGAGCATCATTGATATTATCATGTAAAAGCTTGCACAGGGTGGCTCGAATTCGTGTCTATGTATGGGGAACTCGAAAACCGTAAGAGATACAGTGTCGATCAAATCAAGGCAAAATTGCGCATTTAGGTGTCTAACAATATGCCGTTTAGAAAATTTTAAAATTCCGAGTATTTCCGGAGATATCCGGAGAAAAACCGAAATTTTGATAATTCGTTTTATTTTTTTCCTGGGCTTATATAAAAACGGATTTCAAATTGAATTGCTATTTTGCATTGCCACTTTTTCCGCTCTATCTAATGATGGTATCCTGTTTGAAATCCGACGGTTCGTCTTCAAGAGATCATCTTCAACCTTCTTTTTTTAAATACGAACTTTAATTTTTTTTATCGTTTTTCAGATGGTATTGTCGTTATTAATATGACTATGTATTTTTAATTTTTTTTATTATTATTTTTATTTTTTTTATTGTATTATTTGCTTTGGCGTAATTTCAAATAATTTAAGGTAGGTACTTTTGAAATTTTTGTATTCTATAAAAATATTTTATTTTGTTTTTTGTATTAAGTGCAAAGTTGGAACGTCTTAAAAATAAAAAATAGTAAAATTATTTCTTACGAGAATATGGCCATGAACTCTTACTCAAACAAGTTGCTTATTGCAAAGATAAAATATTCTCAACTTTTAACCAATTAAAAAAATTATTTAATAGAGAACATCAACAATTTATAATCATACTACGTGATACTATAGGAACTTTGATGAAAAAACACCTATTGGAATTTTGCTTATAAATAAAATGCACTAAGCAAGTTGTTTGAGTAATAGTTCATGGCCATATTCTCGAAAAAAAAAATTTTACTATTTTTCATTTTTAATACGGGCTCCAATTTTCCACTTAATACAAAAAACAAATAAAATGTTTTTATAGAATATGAAAATTTCAAAAGTACCTACCTTAAATTATTTAAAATCACACCAAAGCAAAATATATAAAATTAAAAATAATAAAAAAATAATAAAAATTAAATAAAAAAAATAAATAAATAAAAACACATACTCATAGCAATAAGGCCAATACCATCTGAAAAACGATAAAAAAAATAAAGTCCGTATATAAAAAAAAAGAAAGTTGATGATGATCCCTTGAAGAGGAAACGTCGGATTTCAAACTGGATATCATCATTGGATAGAGCGGAAAAAGTGGCAATGCAAAAGTGCAATTAGATTTGAAATCCGTTTTTAAATAAGCCCAGGAAAAAAATAAAACGATTTTACAAAATTTCGGTTTTTTTCGGATATCTCCGGAATTACTCGGAATTTTAAAACTTTCTAAACGGCATATTGTTAGGCACCTAAATGCGCAATTTTGTCTTAATTACACCGACACTGTATCTCTTACGGTTTTCGAGTCCCCCATACATAGACACGAATTCGAGCCACCCTGTACAAGAATATAAGAGAGGAAATATTTCGAAGTTTTTCCAAGCTGGGCAAATTATACTTTTCCATAAGTTCGGTCTTGGAAATATTTAAATCAGAAATTCCTATTTCCTTATAGGACAGATATCTTAAAAAATGTATTGCACTCAATTACTGCTATACTTGTGATTCCTACAGCAAGGGCTCCAAGCAACAACAGCATACTCCAGGATATTCCTGATATATGAAGCATAGAGTTGTATAGTGCATTGCACATCTACAAAATTCCTACAATTTCTAACAAGAAAACCATATCAAAACGTATTTAGCAATGTTGTAAAACACTTTATTTTAATAGTATGGATGGATATATATTTAAGACATGTTATATAATAGGATATATAACTGTAAAGTTGACTATAATAATAAAACATTAAGTTCTTTCAGAGTGATGAAGGGTGTGAATTATTTAGTAAATTTATATCTGTTCAAACACAATTTTAACTAAATTACAGATCTATCATTTTAGTTCTTATAATGCATTAAGAAATAAAATGACAGATTTGCAAACTAGTTAAAATGGCTTTTGAACAAATATAACATGGAACTAATGCTAAAATTTTACGCTAGAAACTCGATAAATTCTATACAGCGTTCGATAGTATTAAATAACAAAACAGTTGAATTTATTCTAGAACACCTTAGGCCAATCACATTTATCTTATGGAAAATTACCACTGTCTTTCATTCGTTAAAATAGAATTTCTCTAAAAATAATAAGCGGATAAAGTTAGTTTCAAAATTCATATCTAGAATTTAGGGAAACAATACTATGTTTTATTTAACTTAGAAATAGATGTAGTGGTAAGTTCCGGCGTAAAATGGACGAGTTATTACTCTCGCCTAAATCCTCCAAGTAAACGGTTTCCCTGACTTCTGTTACCTATTTTCTCTTTTATTTTGTCTCAAAATAGCGAATTTAGTGGCCAATATCGTTTATACATATCTGAAGTGAGGCTTATTGGAAAGAAGGTCATCCTCCTTGTCTTTAGTGATGCTTTATAGTATAAAGCCAACTTTTTGCGTGTTTTTAGGGTGCCTTCCGGAATAGAGGGCCACTCTCTACGTTTATTCATGCATACTCAAACATAAGCCCTCTTATATTACCTTTGTCAAACGAAGGTCCATTTTCTACACACATGCATTGTGATGTTTTTAAACACAGATAATCCTCTCCTCTCTAATTAATTAACTTCTTAAAGCCATTGTATAACTAATAATTTTTAATAAATCAATGGTGCAAATTGCATTTTTCACCTCAATAATAGTCTATCAAAAGTTATGCAGGGGCGTACCCATGCAAAAGGAAAAACATTGTAACTTACAAGAAACAGGAATATCTATTGTATTTAGAAGTTGTAAAACTGAAGTGGGTTTACCTCTTTTCCTCAATGCGAATGAGCTTAAAACCGCCAATCTTGTGATAAGCTGAACAATGATTAACTTACGTTAGGCAACGGGTAAACGTAAGGCACATAGTCACCTATTGCGGAGAGTAGGTAGAGGTAACATTTATCCTTTATTATTACTTATATTTCATCTCAGCATTCTGTTCTTTAATCAAGAAGTCCTATAAAAGCTCTGATAAACATTTCATTATGATTACTTTTAGTTCTAACTCTATAATAAATATATTAAACAAAAGGACAAGATGGACTTGTATCCCACAGATCAATGACATCGGCTGTTTTGTCCTTTCTCACTGAGATTATAGAGAGTCTTGAAGCGGGGCTTTTTTGTGATCTTAGCTGGGCGTTCGACTGTGTCGGACATATTGCTCTTCTTTAGAGAAGTCATATGGTATAAGAACGGTGGTTGTTAAAGCCATCAAATGTTTTAATCCTAATATATAATTTTTCTTCAAACGTCAGTAAATCCGTCATTACTCGACTGTGTAGGCGGCCGTGAAGTTTCGTTTTTCCTCCGCCGCGCCGGAACTTTACTTTTCACTTTTCCGCCGGCGCGGCGGAGGTAAAAGTGTTGTCATAGCAACATAGATACAATACAAACAGATAACAAAATAAGCGTCAACAACTCAAGATTTATTAAACTAAAATTTGTATTTATCACTCAATGTGTGCACTGCATTTCTAAAACTCACTAATTTAGGAACAAATTGGCTATTATTGAATCGAACTTAATCAATAACTGCTTATCAATACGGAATTAAAACGCAATCGGAGACACAATCTTAAAAAAAATTATTGTTGACAGTGTCCATTGACAGCTTTATGTTACATTACTATAGCAACAACCTGTGCCTATTCACCGACACCGGTCTAAGCCGCCTTGCGAACCCACTTATCTTTAATAATAATTAGATATTATTACTATTAAAAAGGGATGTTTTTGCATTAATTTGTCGACATTTGAAGAAAAAACAGCATATTTTATTTGGAGGAAAAGTTACTTTTCATGGCTTGCTCTCTATTACCAGCCTCACTCCGTTCGGCTGTTAAATACGAGCGCGCCATGAAAAGTATCACTTTTCCTCCATATAAAATAATATACTATTTTACGCGAAAGGACTTTAATAGTATATTATGATATAAGTGTATAAGAGGGCCTTTAAAGCACGCGCGACATATTTCAAAACACGACGCGCAGCGGAGTGTTTTGTAAGTCGCAAGGGCTTTAAAGGCCTCTTATACACGTATATCATACGCTATTTTTTATTACGAATGCATCATAATCTGAAAAATGTTTTAAATATTAAACTTAAGGGATATATTGACGAATATATTAATCTGTCACATTTGACATGATCAAATGTTTCTATAGCAACCTTTAAAAAAGTAGGTGCATCATAAACATTATTTTAAGCACGCTGCAGCGTGCGATAATCGTTGATTATGATGCATGCGTAATAAAAAAGATATTCTGCAGCTTGTGCTGTGTACGCCCTCCACCTCTGTCATTAATTAAATATCTATAGCAAATTTGCGACAGAAAAAAGGTAACTTGTCAGTAAGGTAACAAAAAGTGTCATATAACGCCTCTTTCAGACGATACGGATTTTAGCCGGTCCGGTTTATTAATTTTAACGTGTAGTCCAGTAGTGCATTAAACTAATTGTCACAAGGTTTTAGTGCACCACTCACGTTAAAACCAATAAAACCGGACCGGCTAAAATCCGTATCGTCTGAAAGGGGCCTAAGTCTGTTTACCATTAGAAGGTTCAAAATCAGTTTTGGCCTTTTATGTTTATTCGAACCGTTGTCGGTACAGTAAGACGGGAGTTATATAACTTGGAAACTGAGAGTTTATAAAAAAAACATTTATTTCCAAAATAACAATTTACAATTACTTTTAAAATTATACTAGTTTGAAAATTAGGACGCGATGATCTTAACTACACGAAGTACAAAGTAAAAGTGATTCTAAAATTTGAGAGTGACCTATTTATAGGGCAGCGAAGGTAAACAATTAAGGGCCATTAAGATAGCTTTCTAATCTAATTCTAACTACATAACTCCTCCCTCCTTAAGTTCGGAAAAGAGAGGTTGACGCTTTTCAGAGTTTTCTTGAAGTTCCATTTCATTTTCAGCTTTTCTGGGTTTCTTGTGGACTTGTCGGTGTAACCATATGATGCTTCCGAACACTAGGATTATTAAAGTAATTATAATAATAAAAAGTGTTGGGGTCCAGTGGGTGATGTAAGGATTCTTTATCTTGAGCAATTTTATCGAAGTCATCAATTTATTGGCTTCAAGAAGGTCTTTATGATTTACAGTCTGTAGCTGGAGTTGTAGAAATTCACGTGAGTTGTCTTGAAGTTCCAACTTTGGCATTTCCAGACTATAAAATAGATCAGAGGATTTTCTTTTTGCAAATGATTGGTCTTCTATCGTTATGGGACAATCATCGAGGATTATAAGCATTGATTTGCTTATTGGAGTAGTTCGTCTTGATCCCTGACAGCTATTTTTTTTATTAAGGTTGGTTTTGCAGGGACGACTAATAATTCCTTGTCATTCAGACGGTGTATGTTTGTAGTCGTATACTGTATATTGACCACTGGGCATGTGTTCTTATTTGTTCGTAGGATTTCTGCTACACATTCACTTTCCTTTGAGAGGACATCTCTGGTAGAAATAAAGATGTTTTCCACCTTGGGACATTCTTCAGATGTTGAATAATATTCTCCATTCGTGAGTAATAGGTTGTTTGGGAGGAAAACAATTAGTCTGGTCTTGTTAAAAATATAATTTTTTTCGATTTTCATTTTGTTGTCAGAGGAGTATCTAAATATAATTTGATTTTTGTATGTGTTTATGGATTTATTTACATACGGTGCTCCTATAATGGGATTTTCATGACTAGAGTGTATTGTCTGCGTTTCCGTTTTGTCATCAGCGGGTTTAATTAGGGTATTGGAAATTATTTTAATACCGGTCTTTCGTTCGTTAGGAGTGTTAAGGCTATCTAGAATTTCATCTAGTTCTTTGTTACTTAATTGGGCTGTCACTTCAGTGGGGTCTAATTGGGGAATAATCGAGATTTGGTCATCTTCAATTGCGTGAACTTGAATGGGTATTCGAGATAGTGCGTCTGCGTTAGTGTTATTTTTACCTTTTTTGTAAATGATCTCGTAATCATATTCAGATAATTTGAGTCGCCATCTAACAAATTTGGAATTTGGCTCTTTAATAGCAAATAGCCATTGCAGGGGTTTGTGATCTGATACGATTTTGAACTTTTTGCCGAAAAGGTAAGGCCTAAAGTATTTGGTTGCCCAAACAATCGCAAGCAGCTCTTTTTCAATTGTGGTATAATTGCACTCTGCGGGGTTTAGGGTTAGTCTTTACCTACAGGACCTTGGGATAGGATTGCTCCTATAGCGAAATTAGAGGCGTCGGTGGTGAGAACAAATGGTTTTGAAAAATCGGGATGTTGAAGGATTGGGTCATTTGTTAGCATTGTTTTACATTTTTCGAATGCTCGAATAAATTCGGGGGTATGTTCGACTTTCATATTTTTCTTTAAGCATTGAGTTAATGGTTTAGTTAACTTAGCAAAATTCTTTATAAATTTTCTGTAGTAGCCTATTAATCCTAGGAAAGATTTTATTTCTTTCGGATTTTTTGGAATGGGGAAATTCAGAATGGACTCGATCTTTTTAGGATTCGGTTTAATACCTTCTGGGGTGATAACATGACCTAAGAATTCTACGGTTTTTTTTTCATGAATTCAGATTTGTCGAGTTGTATTTTGAAATTATTTTCTTGAAGGCGTTGGAAGACAAGTTTCAGGTTAGATATGCGTTCCTGAAGGGACGTAGAAAAGATAATAATATCGTCCATATATACTAGACAAATTTTGCCTTGAAGATCTCGCAAAACATTATCCATTACTCTCTGAAACGTTGCAGGGGCATTTTTTAATCCGAATGGCATACGCAAATATTCGTAATAGCCATTTTCTACGCTGAAAGCTGTTTTGGGAACAGAAGAAGTGTCCATTTCTATTTGATTGAAGCCTGATGCTAAGTCAAGTATAGTAAAATACTGACTTCTTCCTAGATTGTCAAGAATATCTGTGATATTGGGGAGGGGATAACGGTTATCAATAGTCTTTTCATTGACCTTTCTATAGTCAACTACGATTCTCCATTTTTGTTTGTCTGATGCATCAATCTTTTTGGGGACTATCCAAACAGGAGAGGACCAGGGACTAGATGAGGGTCTTATTATGCCATCAAGTAGCATTTGATTTATTTGTTTTTGCACTTCCTGTTTATGTACGTAAGGATAACGGTACGATTTGGTATGAACTGGAATTTCATCGGACGTTTCTATTTTATGTTTAATTTGGTTTGTGAAAGTTAATTTATCGTTTGGCTTGTGCAAAATATTGGGAAATTGGGTTAGAAGCTTTTGCAAATGAACTTTTTCTTCTTCATTGAGATGATCTGATCTTATAAAAGAGAAATTGTTTGTTTTATTGGGAAAAGATTCTTGAATATAATTTATTTCAGATATTTGTTCGATGTTATAAATGTCGTTTTCTTCTGCTTGGAATAATGTGCATTTTTCTTCGATGTCGTATGGGTTAAAGAGAATAAGAATGCTATGATTTAGAATATTCCTGATTTCCAAGGTTACAAAGCTATTTTCGACTTTTAAAAGGGATGCAGGTATTTCTATATTATTATTTTGTATATGAGGCCTGTAAAGTTCTGTGCCATCAGGTAAGGTGGTGTAAATTCTTTTGAGAACAATAGAATTGGCTGGGATTTCAATTTTTTGAATGTCGAAATCTTGTCTGTATTGTAGGGGTATTGATGTGTCTTGATTATAAAGGCATTTGTTAGAAAAGTCTATATTTAAATTTAATTTTCGTAAGTCGCGAATGCCTAGGATTCCATCGAAGTAATCGTGGAAATTGAACAAAATAAATTCCAGGGGTGTATTCATTCCGAATTCTTGTAAGAGGGGGATTTTTACTTTATTTTGTGCGTTCGTTTTTCCGATACAAGTTACTAGTGTGTGATTGGAATTGAAAATTTCTTCTGGGAAATTTTGTTCGGCAATAATTGGTCTGAGCAAGGAGGTGTGAGGTCCAGTATCGATTAAGAGTTTTAAAGGTGGGTTACATATTTCGATATAAGGAAGTGAGTTATTTTGAAAGGCGTTCATATCTAAAAAGCGCTGTCCTTTTGAGAGGCTTTTAACTGAAAATTTTGATTAGTATCATTTTCTTCCTCTTCGTTGCTAAATTCCTCGAGGTATTGATTGGTTGAATTTAGATGAGAATATGTATTATCAGGGATGTAATATTCTGAGGAATCGGGGTATTCGAAGTTTTCTTGATCAGGAGGTATTTCTTGATCATTTATTGCGTATTGATTATCTGCATAATCATTTTCGAGGTGTGTAATTTCGGTGAAAGTGAGGGGATTTGCATGTGGATTTTGTCGCCAATTATTTTGTTGCGGTCTTTGAAGAGATTGTTGAAATTGTCTCTTGGGTTGGATGCTTACGCCTGACATGGGTGTCGGCGTGTCTTGAGGTCGTGGATTTTTATTAAAAACGTTTTGTGATCTACCAAAGACTTGTTGGTTTGTTGGGAACCTATGTTGAATTGGTCTTGGCTGAATATTAATTGGTTGACTTGGGAATCGTGTTGGCATTATATTAAAGGGATTATTGTTCGTTTGTTGTCGATGAATATTGGTAGAATTGTTTTGTTGAAAACTAGGTTTTTGGGGAAGTATTTGTGGTCTTATTGGCTGAGTATGTCTTAACACTTGAGATCTATTGTTAAGTTGTTGTTCTATAAGAGTGTGATTTAAGATTAAGTTATATGTGTCATCTAAATCTTTAGGGTTATTTATCATGAGGTTGGTTCGTAATTCGCTATTTACATTTGCAAGTAATACAGTGATTGCTGTGAGTTCATTTTATTCGATTAAAGCGGTTTTGGTAGCTTGTATGAGATTTTCGGAATTAATTTTAAGATTAATTCTATTTTTGAGGATTTTTACTCTATCTACAAATTCTAAAGCTGATTCATTTTTATGTCGCGTTAGAAAGTTAAGTTGTTGGGCTAACGTATGTCTATTAACTTTATCTCCAAATTTAGTTCAAAGTTCGATTTTAATTAAAGGCCAATTTGTTAATTCTGGGTGACAGAGTAAGTAATCTCCGGCTTCATCGATAATTTTTGAGCAAATAGTTGCGTAAACAAATTCTTGTAAAGATTCGTCAGTTAAACTATTATATCTATTATAAAATCTATCAATAGACTGAATAAAAAATTCGAGATGTTCGGATTTTCCAGAAAAAGGTTTAAGGGTGTGAGCAATTTCTTTAGCAGCACTTAGAGAGGTCATTTTTGAATTTGTGTTAGATAAATTTGTATTTAAGTTAAAATGTTCAGTTAGATTTTTTTATTTCCTCGTTTGTTAAATTTAGTTTAATGTCAGATATGGACATGAGTAAATAACAATGTGAGCAGTGATATTGTTAAACAAAGAGAGAGAAGAATAAGAAATAAAAATATAAAAGCAATAAAAAATACGAATTTTCACATATACCAATTTTACAAAAATTAAAAGGGGTGGTAAAGGAGCTATCACTTACAATGAGTTTACCAATGTAACGGTGAGACTCTTGACCAGATGTTTACAGTTTTGGATGGCAGGTTCTCTTCACAAACAGTTGAAACTGAAGACCATAGGCACTTGCAGGAAATGTTCAGGATCTTGATTCTCAAAGGGCACTACTTGCACTTGCAGGAGTAATTCTTTCTCAAAGGTACTTCGACTTGAAGAATCTGCACCACTGCGCCAGTTATATAACTTGGAAACTTAGAGTTTATAAAAAAACATTTATTTCCAAAATAACAATTTACAATGACTTTTAAAATTATACTAGTTTGAAAATTAGGACGCGATGATCTTAACTACACGCAGTACAAAGTAAAAGTGATTCTAAAATTTGAGCGTGACCTATTTATAGGGCAGCGAAGGTAAACAATTAAGGGCCATTAAGATAGCTTTCTAATCTAATTCTAACTACATAACTCGGGTAGTTTTTCCGGAAAGCAACACAACATTAAGTGGCGACCGTTACAGGACTACAGGAAAGTTTTACGCGCTGCTTTTTCCAAGAAGGCAAGTGAACTTGCAATATTGTTTGGCGAGAGCGAAAGTAATATTGCGGATATTAAAGTAGTTTGGGATGTTCTTCGAGAAAATTATGACGCGCTTAAGGTTGTCGATGGAGAATTGTATGACTTGCTGTTGGAACAGGATGCCTCGGAGGAAGAATTTTTCAAGGACATGGAAGGTAGTGAATTATACACTAAGAAGTATTTTGGCATGTTGCATCGCTACGAGGAGCTGGTGCTGAGGGACGCAAAGAGTGAGGATAAAGTTCGGCAATATCAAGGTGAGGCTTCAGCTCGGTCATCAATTAACCTGCCAGGTAAGCGAAAATTCAAGTTACCAACTATTAAATTTAAACTTTTTGATGGAAACATAAAAGAGTGGTTGCCGTTTTGGTCACAGTTTAAAAAAGTGCACGATGATACGGACATTGACCCCGAGGACAAGAGAGATTATTTAATTCAGGCCACTGTCCCAGAAAGTCGTGCTCGGCAGCTGGTGGAAAGTTTTCCTGCCATTGGTAAAAATTATCGACTGTTTAACTTCTCGTTTTGGACGGGAAGATTTGCAATTATATATTCGTGAGCTTCTTAAATTAATTTTAAATAATGCAATTTTCCCAAATAAGTTGGATCTTGCAACGCTCTATGATAGGTTAGAGACACAGTTGCATGCTTTAGAGACTCTAGGTATAAAATCAGAAAAATGCGCAGCTATGCTTTTTCCCCTCATAGAAGCATGCTTACCGGAAGATTTGCTACGTGTTTGGCAGCGTTCGCCTAATAGTTCTGAATTTAGATCATCGCAAAATAGCTTGGGGGTTCTGTACATCCAACAATGGAAGAGAAGTTAAATGACCTTATGTCTTTTTTGCAAAATGAGGTAGAAAATGATCAGCACATAAAATTAGCTTCAGAGGGTTTCGGTTTGAAGCCATTAGTCAGACAAAGCGAGTCTGGGCGCGGGGGTACAGTAACTAGGCGTAAATTTGAATGTTTAGAGTAAGGGGTACCCACAGCTGCGGGCCTTGTGAATGTTAATTTTAAAATTTTAAAATGCGCTTTTTGTGATAACGCACACGAAGCTGCTGATTGTTTTAAAGCTCAAAAGATTTCCCGTGATTTTAAGTGATAATAAAGCTTGTTTTTGCTGCTTAAACATAGGACATCAAGCCAGATTATGTAGGGCACGTATGAAATGCGTTATCTGTGGTAAGTCATATTTTCCCTTGATGTGTCCAAGTTTGCCGGCAAATCTGCCGCAGAAAAACCAAGTCCGCCCAAATTGGGTGATAATTTAGTTTCCAACGAATTAGTAAGTGTTAATCGGGCGAGTAGCCATGTTTTTATGCAAACTTTGAGAATACGGTTAGAAGGTGTTAGGGGTAGTCGTGTTGTAAGAGCTTTGATTGACACTGGTTCACAAAAGTCTTATATTTTGCAATCTACGGCAAGTTTTTTGTGTCTCGTGTCTAAGCGTCGTGAGAAGATAATGCATTGTCTGTTTGGTGGTTCATTGTCTGAACAACATCATGAATGCTATGACATCAAAATACGTAATAGCAATTTAAGTTTATCCATAGAGGTTTTAGCGCAGCCAGTTATCTGTGCGGACATTCCACCAGTGTTTTATGGTGATTGGGTAGAGGAACTTAATTCGATTGGGGTTAAATTGGCTGACCAGTGTATCGGTACAAGTGAAAGTGGAAAAATTTATATTTTAATAGGTTCCGATATAGCTGGTGTTTTATACACAGGCAGAAGGCATTTACTATCTTGCGGGCTTGTGGCCGTTGAGACGTTTTTGGGTTGGACTTTGATGGGTAAAATTCCTCTGTCGCTGCCCTGCAGTACCACCATGGTCGACATAGCTCTTTTCTGCAAAGATGCGTCGTTGTCCCAGCTCAGGGAAATCGACATTTTGGGCATCAAGGATTCACGCGAAAAGAAATCCCAAGAAGATGTCGCCTTGGCAACTAAAACAGTTTTTTTAGAGACAATAGTTGTTAATAATGAGGGAAGGTATGAGGTTCGGTTACCGTGGCTGGAGGGTCATCCTCCCCTGCCCAGCTTATATAATGTTGCTAAAATTAGGTTACAGAATACGGTTTCCAAGTTGAAGAGAGATGGTCTAATGAAAGAGTATGATCAAGTTTTCCAGGAGTGGTTGACTGAAAATATAATCCAGGAGGTACCTGTAGAGATACCTGCGATAGTGGATGTCCACTATTTGCCGCATCGACCCGTCGTGAAGGAGGGCAGTACGACCAGGATCAGACCTGTTTTTGATGCGTCTCACTCAACCAATGTCTGGATAAGGGTCCTAACATCATAGAGTTAATTCCGAATATTTTGATGAGGTTTAGGTTAAATAAATTGGGTGTAGTGCCAGACATTCGGAAGGCATTTCTGCAAATCGGTGTCAACGAGACTGACAGACATTTTTTGCGTTTTTTATGGGTTGATACCGAAGGTTGGGAAAAGATTTTTCAACACAGGCGTGTGGTATTTGGGGTAAGCGGTAGTCCGTTTTTGTTAGGGGCAACCATTGAATATCATCTTTTAGAGTCATTAAAGAAATTTGGTAGTATGAGTACACCATATAGTGAGGAGAGCATTTTGCTGCTATTGAAGAGTTTTTACGTCGACAATTGTGTCACAAGTGTATCGAACGACGACAGACTACAAGCGTTCATTAAATAGTCATCTGTTCTTATGATTGAAGCAAAGTTTGACTTAAGAGGATGGGAGTTTTCGGGTCACGTGTGTGATACTTCTGATACTCTACCTCTTACTGCGGTTCTGGGATTGATGTGGAATAAATGTGAGGATACTTTGAGGGTGGATGAAGCATATTTGATAGGCGTGAAGGAGCTTGCGGACAGGCCTATAAGTAAGAGAGTAATGCTTTCATTTGCACAAAGGATATTCGATCCAATAGGTTTCACAGCACCAGTTACCTTGTTGCGAAAGCTGCTACTCCAAAACAGAAAATGTTACCTTGGGATGCCCCGGTGGATTTCGAGATAGAAAATGAGTTTCGTCGTTGGTCCAATTTGTTTATTTTTTGCCAGAGATTAGGATACCTCGGTGGATTCACAGAGACGATTTTAACAGTGGGAGTCTTCATGTTTTTTGCGATGCGAGTAAAGATTCTTATGCTGCGGTTATATTTTTTAGAGGAGTTTTCGAGGGAAAGATTTTTATTCGTTTGCTGGCAGCTAAGTCTAGGATAGTTGGAAAAGATATCTATACCGCGTTTGGAACTTTTAGCTGCTCTGATTGGAACAAGATTATTTGCTTCTTTAAAGGAAGAGCTCAATTTTGATCAGGAGGTACAGTTTTATTTTTGGAGTGACTCTTCTACCGTTTCGAGTTGGGTACGTCGTAGGGAAAATTGGGGCACATTTGTGGGTAACCAGGTGAAGGAAATTATAACTCATACGTGTAGTAAAGATTGGCATTTTGTCCCTGGAGTTTTGAACCCTGCGGACCTTCCATCCTTCGGTTGTTCTCCGAAACAGTTGTGCAAGTCCAGATGGTGGGAGGGTCCGAGTTGGTTGTATGAAGAGCCAAAGTTGTGGCCGCAAGTTGACCGAGACTTTGCGGATGGTTGGGTGGCTTTTCATGTTCCTGCATAATATTAGAAATCCGCCATAAAGGTTGCAAGGGGAGCTTTCTGTAGAAGAACTCGGGAGAGCGGAGGTTTATAATTTAAAGTTGATACAACAGGACTGTTTTAAAGGTGAAAATGATCTTCGTTTATGTAATTTAAGTCCTTTTAAAGACAAACGAGGTGTAATTCGTTTACGCACGAGAATCAGTAATCGAGAAGATGCTGAGCAACTCCGATTTCCTGAAGTCCTGCCTGCGAAGCATTTTCTGGTGGTTAGGCTTATTTTTGAGCAGCATGTCAAATCTTTGCATGTGGGTACACAAGGACTAATGGGTATTATACGCGAAAACGATTGGATTCTTAGAGGGCGACGGGCTATCAAATCGGCTATTTCAAGTTGTGTCGTTTGTAAGCAACAAAAAGTAAAGCATTTGTGGTAGGTTTCCATTGAACCGAGTAAGCGATGCTGCTACATTCGATAACGGGGGTGGATTTTGCGGGGCCTCTGTTTCTTAAAAATGGGAAAAAAGTATGGGTATGCCTCTTTACATGTGCCGTTTATCGTGCCGTACATTTAGAATTGTGCACGGGATTATCCACAGCGAGTTTTATGCAAGCGCTTGGACGATTTATAGCGCGTCGCGGTCGGCCAAAGACTATCTATAGTGACAATGGTACAAATTTTGTCGGTACCAAGAATGTGTTTAATAGACTGGACTGGGAAAAGATAACCACAGATTGTAGTATCGATCGCATTTCGTGGCGCTTTAACCCGCCTACCGCTAGCTGGTGGGGCGGTTTTTGGTAAAGACTAGTGGGTGTTTTAAAGCAAATCTTACGCAAAGTTTTAGGTCAGGCCTGTGTGTCCTATGAAGCCTTAGTTACGATTCTGTGCGATTGTGAAGCGATCATAAACTTGCGACCACTCACTTATGTTTCTAATGATGCTGATGAACTTACGCCACTGACACCTATGACACAAGAATAATAATTATTCTTGTGCCTATGATGTTCTTGAGAGAACAAGTTGGCGCTGGTGTCCTTGATTGTGACGTTGTTGACACAACATCTTTGTGTAAAAAGATTCAACACCTACAGAAACTACGAAACGATCTGAGACAGAGATTTCGCACGGAGTATTTGGGACAGTTAAAGTCCTGGAACTCTCATAAGCTTGGCAGGCAAATTTCTATAGGCGAAGTGGTGCTTGTGGGAAATGATAATGACAAACGTCTGCAGTGGCCTTTGGGACGTGTTGTTGAGGTAATTCCTGGAAAAGATGTACAAATCGGTCTTGCTAGAATTAATACTGTTAAAGGATCTTTGATGAGGCCTGTCCAGTGCTTGTATCCCCTAGAATGCAACTCGGAACAATCTGATGTGAAGAGCAATGAACATGGTATGCCTTCCTCAAAGGAGAAGCCGGAGGTCAATGCAAAGTATCTCCATTCTGGTCAAAAACGCGGATGAGGGTTTGGGAGTCATAATAGACAGAGTAACCTTGCCTAGTTCTCGGGTGACGCGTAGTGGACGAGAAAGTAGAGTGCCGAGGAAATATTTGTAACGGGTATTTTTGTCTTGTTTAATTTAAGATAGTTTTAGGTTTGATGGCGCTTTGGCGCAATAATGGTTTTATGCTAAGTAAATTAGGATGTCTTACTTTGTTTTTGTGAGTCACTCACCTATGTTATCGTGACTCAGGTGGGTCAGTTTGGTTGGTTGGTCAGGTGGGAGGATGTTAAAGCCATCAAATGTTTTAATCCCAATATATATTTTTTACGTGAAAGGACTTTAAAAGATTATCTGCAGCTTGTGCCGTGTACGCCCTCCACCTCTGTCATTAATTAAATACCTATAGCAAATTTGCGACAGAAAAAAGGTAACTTGACAGTAAGGTAACAAAAAATGTCATATAAGTCTGTTTACCATTAGACGGTTCAAAATCAGTTTTGGCCTTTTATTTTTATTCGAACCGTTGTCGGTACGGTAAGACGGGTAGTTTTTCCGGAAAGCAACACAACAGTGGTCTAGGACCGGTTCTCATCTTATTTTCAGGTGCCTAGGCAATATGTTGGCATAAGAAGTAGTACTGAGGATTCATCGGGCGTTGCCGGATCAAATAATCTTGATGTATCGATGGGTGTGCCGCAGCGCTTTGTTTTGGGTCCTGTCTACTTTCTTCTATTTGTTAATCCTTTACCATTAGAATACTAGGTCTAGGCAGCTAAATAATATATGCTGATGACATGTCTGCTATCGTTAGAGGAAGTTACTGTACTGTGGAAATTGCGGCTAATAGATCATTACGACAATTAAATGAATGGTTTACTCTTAACGGACTTTTTCTGAATACCAAAACGACTAATTATATGGTATTTCTTACTAGGCAAACACGGTTAAACCTAAATTTGGCTTTGTATTCCTCCAATAATAAACTCAAATGTGAAAATTCGATACAGTTTATTGGTCTTTACTTGGATGATACCCTTTCATCGGAATTTCACTGTACAAACTTATCTTTCGCCTTTAACTACCCGCGCTCTCGAATCTCGTGAAGCTACCCGCGCGGCGCTGCGTATCATGTACACCAAATCTATGAATGTGAGATTGAGTGCATAAGAGTATGTCCGAAAGTCGTGATTTTTTAAATTGTTTTCTTGTTGTTAACGTTGTTGTTATTGTTACTGTTGTTATGGTTATTGTAATGTAAATAATTTATCAGGATCGATCTCCGTACTCAATCGGCTCTCAGTTGTTCATCGCAAAGGTGTTGTTTATAGTATATCGAGTTTGTAATTTATGATGCATTATATTGCTCTTTATATTTATTGCGTTACTCTAGGTAGTTTGAGTCCTTGTTTTTTCGTTAAATTCGCAAATCGCAACCAGAACACGAAAGGAACAGATATTAAATTCTTTAGCCTTCCAAAAAATATATACTTGGTGAATCAATTTGAGGTTGCGTGTAAAGAATGGTAAGCGAAAAATGATTTTGTTATCTAGTTGCATCATTAGATAGACAGATAGATAACTTTTTTTTATTTCAAAACAAAATTACCGAGTAATTGTTTAAAACAAGTCAAAGTATATGACTCATTTGGAGCCCGCTGCCACACAGAGCAAGTGTCTATATAGGAGCAGACTTCAATGAGTCAGCTTGATATAATAAGTGCATAGTACTTAACAATATAGTTACAGTGTTTTTGATTTTATATAATAATCACTTATATATATATATTATAGGGTTCCATGCGACATAACATTTTAAATAATTTTCTTTTAAATATTTTAACATTCGTTATTTCCATTATTTTCTTTGGTAAATGGTTATAAAACTTAATGCATGAGTAAAAACAATTTTTTTCAGTTAGTGTCAATTTATGAATAGGGAAATTATATTGTACTTGATGGCCTCGAATATTATGTGAATGATTAATTAAGAACTGGGAAAAAAGGTTTGGATTTCTTTTCAGGAACATAATGTGATCGAAAACTGAAACTGCAGGAGCAGCTAAAATATTACTTGACTTGAAAATACCACGGCAACTTGAGTAAGGTCTTGTTTTCTTAATTAATCTTATGGCTGATTTTTCGTTTATGAAGACTGAATTGAGGTTAGAGGAAATGCCCCAGAAGATGATTCCAAATTTTAAATGGGAATAAAATATACAAAAGTAGGCTATCTTTAATGTTTCCATGGTGGAGTGTTGGGCTAATACCCTTAAGGCATAACATGCCGAAGCTAGCTTTTTATCCAGACTAGGTGGTCATCGAAAGTTAAGCTTGAATATATGTAAATTCCCAGTAATTTACTACAAACAGTGATATTTATTTCATCATCACCCAATTTAATTTTTCTGTAAATATTGAATTGTCTCTCTTTGTTTTAAAAAATACGCAATGAGGTTTTGTGATATTTAATGTTAATTAATTTTTTGAAAACCACGCCTCTAGGCATTTGAAATGGTGGTTACATGAGACTTCTAGTGCATCTATTGTGCTTTCTTGCAATACTACATTCGTGTCATCAGCGTAGCTTACAATTTTGCAGCCATATGCGGTCATCTCTAAGGGCAAATCATTTAAAAAAATAACAAAAAGCAGTGGGCCGAATATGCTGCCATGGATACGCCCCAAAGAGCCCGTTGTTCCTCTGATAGGACTTGATGACCTGCGGACCTGATTCTGACCACTTGGGATCCTTCATTAAGGTAGGACTGCATCCATGAATATGCAGTTCTCCTTATTCCATATTTGAACAATTTGTCCATAAGTAGCTCATGATCGAGACTGTCAAACACCTTGGAAGGGTCCAGAAACAACCCACAGGCCCTCTGGCCCCTCTCCAAGGCGTCCAAAACAGGCCCGATAAAGTCCTGTATAGCTAAAATATTACTTGACTTGAAAATACCACGACAACTTGAGTAAGGTCTTGTTCTGTTAATTAATCTTATGGCGGATTTTTTGTTTATGAAGACTGAATTGATGTTAGAGGAAATGCCCCAGAAGATGATTCCACATTTTAAATGGGAATAAAATATACCATAGTAGGCTATCTTTAATGTTTCCGTGGTGGAGTGTTGGGCTAATACCCTTAAGGCATCAAAGAATTTGGAAAATGAAGATTGCATGCTAATTGGTTTGCAGTTTGACATTAGTTTGGGTTAATTTAGTTAGAAATAGGAGTTACAATAGAAATTTTATGGTCCTTAGGACACTTGTTTACCCAAAAAGAAGTATTTATTAAATGACATAATGGAGCCACAATTGAGCGTATACATTTTTTTAAAGAAAAATAGGGATTTCATCTTTGCCTGATGATTTTTTGTTTTTAAGGTTGTTAGCTATTGTTATAATTTCCTGCTGAGTTGTGTCTGTTAGATAAATAGAGTTTAAGGATGATTGAATGCGCAGAGTAGAGGGTGCATTGTTGGGTGGTCTGATAGCACAATTTATAAAATAGTTATTGAAACTATTGGCAAGTAATAAATCATCCCCAATTGGGAGAATATTTTTTTGGCCTTTATTACGATTAGTTAGCTCACCTATGATTTACCAGGTTACTTTAGATTTGCTGTCAGCAGAGGCTAGTCTTCTTATTTATGTAATATTTTACTAATGGAAAGTGTAAGTGAAAATAGTGTAGAAATACATTTTTAGAAGAAAGCCATTTTATATCAAGTGGTTTGTCGTGGTATATTGATTTTCAATCTTCTTTATTTAATTCTCTTAAGAAGGTATTTATATCGTAATCACTAAAATTTCTGGAATCAACATATGATATAGTTGTTACGGTTTCAAAATACATATTTATAATTTGGCCAATGTGATCAGAAATA
The DNA here is from genome assembly GCA_016904865.1 of Pissodes strobi. NCBI lineage: Eukaryota > Metazoa > Arthropoda > Insecta > Coleoptera > Curculionidae > Pissodes > Pissodes strobi. The sequence goes on along the minus strand of MU183669.1, from coordinate 64,173 downwards.
TGTCCATTTACCAAAGAGGTTGAAAAGTTACAAGCTCTATTAATTATTATGTTATCAAGACATGTTTCACTGGTACTAGTTATTCTTATGTCTTTATCAATGGTTGTGACCATGTTGAATGTTTGCAGAATCCTATATAAGTCACTTTTGTTTTTAAACTCCGATAGGAAGTTTATATTAAAGTCTCCAGCTATAATTGTTTTAGGGTTATCCGAGTAACTTGTGTGACAAAGCAATTGAAAGACTGATAAAAAAGTTTGAAAATCCCCATTGGGAGGGCGGTATATATCGTAATTATTATGTATTTGTCGTTATCGCCTGTATTACTGGATTCTATCGCTGCACATTCTATGTTTAACGGTACTGATAATCTCGAAATATCAGGTCTTGCATTACATGGAAGATGGTTCCTTGCGTAGATGGCCACACCACTATGTGATCCAACCTCACGGCAGAAGCATGAAATAAGGCAAAGCCATTTATTGTGCGGGTATTTATTTAATTTTCTCCAAGCCAATGTTCACTGGCACAAAACAAATCTATAGGATGTGTGGATAGAAGCTTTTCTAGTTCACTGATGCAATTGTTCAATGAACGAATATTTTGGTGGAGCACACTTAGTTTTGATTTGTTTTTGGTATTATTAAGCTTGTTCTGGGCGATTCAGTGAAGCATTCCTTACTGAAAAAACTCATTAGCATTCTTCAGGAAGTCTTGATGCATACGAAAGTCAAATCTGCGTATGCCAGAATGTCTCTTCATACATTTCATCCTTCTTTTATATTGGGGCTACCACTACGAAAGCTTTTAATTGGTTTTCCGTCATTGGTAGTTCCTTAACTGTGACATTCACGTTTTCAAACCCAGGTTTGTTCTTAATATATTTATTGATCATAACTTCAGATGCACCTCTTTCCACCCTGTAGATGTACAGCCATACACGTCGTTCCCCTCCAGTGAAGCCTTTACTTTCTTCGTTTGTAGGCACACTTCCAGTACCAAGCTTTTTGGTTTGGGTTTCTTATTTCTGTGGTATCTAGGTTATTGCAAACCTTCGAAAATTTCATGATCATCACTTTCGGATTTCGTATTTTTGTTTTCATTTATGAGGTTTCTTGTAAATGTTTGGGTTTGAGGTTGCGTTTTGGGTATTTGATCTACTGGTATTTCTTGTTGGGTCATTTGGCCTACGTGCCTCGCTACGTGCCTGCTGCTATGTTGAGTTGCTTGCAAAGGTGCCAATTTTTCTTTGTATGCTTGTTTATTATTGTTTTTGTTTACATGTTTTTCGTTTGTGTTTACAGGTCCACGTTCTTGCAGGCTTTAGTTTTCTAACCTTAAAATATTCTCTATTAAGAGACTGTTATTTTGTTTTAGTATATTATTTTTATTAATCATTTCTTCCATTAAATGTTTTAGGTAACGTATTTCCATACTTTTTGCTTCATTGTCATTATTCGACTCGTTTGGGACTTCCTCCTCTGTTTGCGTTTCCTGCTCGGATTTGCCATCACAGGTGCATTTAACAAGATCTTTGCTACCACTCACTACTTTCAGCCCTGTTACTCTTAGGGCACAAGAACTATGAAACATGTATTTACAAATTATTACAAAATTAACACCGCATGTAACACCATTTTTACAGTATTTACATATTTTACATTTTTAAAGGAAAAGGAAAAAGAAGGTTATCAATTCGACATGTGGCTTTTTTACGTTTGTCAAAACATAATTCCTTGTGTCCAACAAATATCATTTTGGCGGCCGTCGCGTCGTCTTTTAGATAGTCCTACTGTGGTTTCATATGTTCAGAATGATCGAAGAAAATTGTAATAATACAGAGTGATGAAATTTTTACATTTCTATATAAATACGCAATTAGGGGAAACCGGGGTTATAACTAATGATATTGTGTAATATCAGTGGCGGCTCGTGGCTTTACCGTTAAAAATTTATGGGGTGCCACGCCCAAACTTTTACCCAAAAACGTTAAAAAAACACACCTAAGGCAAGCATATTTTGATGGCGCATTCGCGATATTGCTAAAATATGAATAAAGTTGGAATTAAAACAAAATAAAGGGCGGCCACTTCTAAATTATATACCTTATATTTTACTCAAATATAAAATATTGTTTTGAAAGTTTTTTTTTTTTCATATTATATATTTTTATTCACTAAAAAAAGCAATATTTACGTCACATATTTAGAAATATAAAAAATTACTTATCTTAAGAACTATATCAAACATAATACTTGCCAAATCATACTAAATTTTGGTCTTCATAACCGCTGAGAAAAGGCTAAGGTTGGGTTAAGTAAATAGTTTTTCATATACAAGATCGATTCTCCTATCCTCCAGGCCTACATATTTGTCAATTATATCTTCGTCAAACGGTTGCGTGTTTATTGATTCATTAAGCAGTTCCTTTTTAATCGAAATCTTTGATTAATTTGTAAGTCTGTTTTCGGTCATTGAACTACGTAAATTGGTTTAAACTCTTTTTAGCCAAGAAAAACTTTGTTATACCGAAACATTAGTATATAGAATTGTCATTATTAACCCTAGGAGGACCAAGCTTCTTTTGTTAAACAGTTGGACCAAGGGGGGTTAATAAATGTCCACACGACCATATTATTATATTTTATCAAAACTATATATATTTATAAATCAAATAAAAATGCAATCCAATATTAAGAAATACATCAAATAAAAATATTAGTTTACATACGAGTGTATTTATTCAGATTCGTCTTCAGTTCCTCCATAAGATCCTTCGCATCTTCATTCACAAAATAAACGTTTTGTACGAGAATGCTGACTACCCGTGAACACCACAAAAACAATAAACCAACTGATAATGCTATTTTTAGCATTTATAGCTAGGTCTAGCATGATAACTAATCAGCCTTTAGTTTTCCGATGCCTTTGCGGCGCAATTAATTATCTGGAAGTGCTCTGGTGGTTTAGTGGTTAGATGCTGGACCTGTTATAAGGGGGCCCGGGGGCATATTTACACATCCTCACATATGACGGCACCAGGGTGCTGAAATCGGTTAGGGTTTGTAAGCGTTTGTAGCACTACAAAAGCTCACTGATTTGGGCACCTAATCGCGCCATGTCTTCAGGGTGCAATCAATTTGCGGTAAGAGCTCTCGTGGTCTAGATGGCTGGGTCTCACCTGGACGGTCCGGGTTCAAACCCCGTTGCTTTTTTTTTAGGTTAGGTTTCGGAACAGTTTTTTTTCTTGATTTTGGGTATGTCTTGGGTTAGTTTGGGTTAGCACCTGGTTAGTTTCCTGTTCTTGAGCCCCCGTAGCGAGCGAAGCTAGCGTAGGGCCATGCGAAAAGCGAAATATTATATAACAGCGTATTCCAGGTGCCCAAATCAGTGAGCTTTTGTAGCGCTACAAACGCTTACAAAACCTAACCGATTTCAGCCCCTTGGTGCCTATGATAGCCAGTTACGTAGGTGCCGAAATCAGTGAGCTTTTGTAGCGTAATAATTGTTTACAAAGGCTCACAGTTTTCAGCACCCTGGTGCCATCGTATGTGAGGATGTGTAAATATGCGACCCGGGGTTCAATTCCTGTTAATTGGGCTGATTAGGTGGCGCGCTAGGTGTACCTCCAAGTATTTTTAGCTCGCAGACGACAAACTTGTACAATGTTGCAACATCTATACGCTGATTTTAGGGGGGGCGGGGGTACTTTATGTCCACACTTACTTTCTTGACTAAAATGGTACATAGTTAAAAGGAAATATCACAAAATAAATTATGAGGACGATTAAAAGGGATACATAACTAGGATGTCTAATTTTTTAAAACTAAATACAAGGCCAAAGGTAAACTTGTGGACAGTCCTAGGGTTAAGGAAGATAGTTTATATACTTCTCTGAAGATATTTTTATTTTCAGCAATGTTCTTCTCAAGATTGCGGTTCAAGGTCTTTAAATTCTTCATTAGTTTGAAACGCTCGTGAAGTATCCCGACGACCCATCCTTTTTCTTACAGATTGTCGTTATTTTTAGCAGGTCGGTCAGAGAGGTCGACTCTCCAAAATTTGCCGCTTTTCCACTTCAAATTGTCGCGAGAAACGGGTTTCAAGAAAAGACAAAAAAAATATCGTTAGAGGGATTCATTTCAACCCGAGTTTTAACCTATCTTACAATTTTTAAATTAAAATACCTAGAGGTAGGTACAGGGTCTTTCCTTATATTTAGACAGCGCCTACTGGGCTTATTATAAAAGATAGAAGAAAACTTTAAATACAGCAGTTGTAGGATTTATCCTAAATCGCCAAAAAATGTTAGGTAAAAAAACAAATGAATATCGCAAAGTAAGTAAAAAATACTAACTTGGTAATTTTTTAATGGAACACCCTGTATATTTTTACATATTTGAATTGCTCGAAAAAGTCTAGACATATTTCATGAATAATGTCCTATACCTATCTCTAACGGTTTTTGAAATATTGTTATAAGATTTCCGGAGGATATTAAACAAAATGTATTGGAAGCCACAATAAGGTTGGCTTAAAGAAGATTAGGCTATGAGTTTAGCGACATTTTGAATCAATCAATAAGCGCTAAAGGGTCCAAAATTTTGAGTAGTGATTTGAATTATGTTAATACGAATCTAGACATTGCGCAACTGCCTAAGTCAAGTGTTCATTAAAACAGTAAGTAAGTATATCCAGGGTGTTAGGGCTTGGACTGCCATACATTTAGCATACGATAGTACATATTAAAATAAACAGAAAAACCTTATATAACATGTTTCCTAAATTCACCGGTTTGGAGAAATAATTATCAAATTATCAGATTTTCTGTGTAAAAGGACATTTAATTAAAAAATGTATGCTTACTTTTCTGCATAAAATAAATAAAATACCTTCTTTAGTGACTAACTCGAATACGAGAAGAGTATTTAAAAGAAATATATTTCTTGCAAGCTGGATTACAAGTATGTACAACTGGCTAATATAGGCGGTTTACATATATTTATAAGTTCATGAATGCTTACTCTGCATGAGAATGATGCTGTAAAAATCTAGGAAGATTGACGTAATCTACAGAGTTGCAGTTTCTATGAGCACGTAACTGTGTTTTTTTTATATTAATATTTAATGAGTTTAATGTTTAGTGCTTCCTTCCAATCTTTCTAATAAATAATATTCGTTAAAATTAATAACGGGCAAATAGCCGGCTGTGCACTAAATATGTACTTTCAGGTTAATTAATTAATCAGGAGTGGTGTCAAAATAAAAAACAAGTAAAATTTTATTTAGGAGCAGTACTCGTAGTTTTCTTTTTTTTTGTTGATTGAACTTATAATATAATTTATGAAGTTTAAGCTTTGACCAAATTGACTAACAATGTGAACAATAAAACAAATTTAATTATTATAATAAGTTGGTCTTTCAAAAAAAAAAAAAATTCTTCTTGGTCGTTCAAATACTTAACTCGTCCAGTTATATGCAACCACGTGATCGGTTGGGACCTCCACTGGAAACCTCTTCCGCCTGTACCTATAGGCGTATTCAGGGCTTTCCGGCAATTCTAGGGATGGTTCCCACCTGGTTGTGTGCAGTTGGCGTCTTGGAGAAGTTGTTACATATATAAAAGAAAAGACAGGCTTTAGACCAACTTATACCGCTAAATAATCAATCATTCCGGAAAGTATCATCTGGACCTCAGTTCGACATAGGAGATTTTTAATTGACAACTTGAAAATTTACTGGTTCCAGCAGATATAATCAGAACTTAAATTACAATTTTAAGTTCAGTTAAAATTATAAATAACTATGCTTAAATAACACTATTGATAATTACTGTTACTCAAGATATTTCTTTTCTTTACTTTGCTTACTCTGCAATTCAAAAGAAATTATGATTGAAATTAAAAATTTAAATGAAAATTATGAAACTTGTCCAAACAGTGGCTCTCGGCAACTTCCAATAGAAGATATCTAGATTTTTATGATGAATAAGAAAATCGAGGTATAACCTCTCTATAAATGAGTCTTATTAGAACTCAAAATAAGTAATTTCATTACTTTTTTTATATGGCCCTTGGCACATAAACGATAATTGAACGTAAATTACGTCCCAATTAATTAAAGATAAAAACGAGGTAATCTCTAACTCGCCTTGAGAGATAAATTAAGATAAAAGGTAAAGAGAGAAAAACAAGTAAATTTACATATGTGAGTCAACCCTTCATGAATGTAAATTAATGTCGATACATCATAGTTGAAATGTGACCGTTAAGTGCTAATGATTGGTGTTACAAAATCAACTGAAATATTGATGAAATAAACCTGAAAAAAACTACGATCAACAATACTACAAAGGAAAATCCAGACAAATTCTACTCAAATTCAATTAACTACCCTTTACAGGAACATATAAAATTTGCTCCGAGAATCTCCCAAGGAATACTGTTCAATTTAAATGAAAATATGTAAAATAATATGTATGACCACTAAACGATGAAATAATTACGTTCTTTACATATTTGGATTAAACCATTATCAAATTACACGAATTTGACCAATAAGATACGCAATTATCCACCAAAAAAAAAATCGGTATTCAAACCTAAAGGCTACTACAAAAAATTAAGATTATTGAAATCGCAAATCACTCGAAAGTGCAATACAAAAGTGTTAAATTCTTACTTAAGCGAAATATGGTTAACCGCATCTGGAACGATTGTCAATTCTGTATTTAAAACATGAAGAGACTATTGAAAAGTATGCAGGATAAATAAAATATTTTAAGATCAAGTCATTCGCACTTACCGGCTCGACCGTTACAAATAAGATGACCCACCTTACTATCAAATTTTTGTACGTTCTACCTATTTCGATTTTCAATGCTCTCATTGGGCAATTTAGACCATGTGACAACCGCTATCGGAAACCCGGCGTCAAACTAAGGAAACATTCAACATAGCTATATGTAGCAATCTATTGTGGATTACATGCTAATTTTACAGGTATTGAATCACGCACTACGTTCTTCAATTACCAACTATAAGAGATAAACCCGTTTCCGAACAGATGGCATTCACTTCAACAAAGAAATCTGTAACTACACGAATTCGCGAATAATGGATATAAATCTGCGTATCTGTTCTCCTTAACTAGGTTAATTGTGTGAAATATATCCTTTCACAGATAGGTGTCACTGCCGATCAACATACGGAACATTGAAAACCATTGATAAATAGATAGACTTTAGTGGAGCGGAATAGATTGATATATGATAACTTATATTCCGTTACATAAGCACTAGACCACCAGGCTTGCTAAAAGCAATTATCCGAAAATTAAAAGCCTTTTGCCAAATGTGTATCAAAAACTGAGCATGCGTGATGCCTCATAATGTCGCACTATTGCAGCTTCGTAATATTGCAGCCTGTCAATCCGGCCAAATCCGGTGTACCTATCCGCTATTGTTTATATGGGGTTTTAATGTTAAGCGCACCAAAGAACATAATCGACTGCTATTATTTTATTTTCTCAATAAATATGATAAGTATCAAAAAACATTAAAAATCTTTGAGATGATTAAAGTAAATTTTTACCACAATCCATAATCCACTCCTCGCAAATTAGTTCATCTTTAAATGGAAATCGAAATCGCCACTTACAATACCATTTGCTGACCCAGCAAGCAAAATACTGGAAAACATTACCTGATATTTTATTAATAAATATATCGATAAAATTAATGGGCGTTCTGAATACAAACGGCAGTTTACTTAAACAATGGTTTTATGATTATGAATAATCCAAATATTTTCCCGCGGAAATGGGTTATTTACAATTTCAAAAATAGTAAACCTGTGATAGCCTCTAGCTCTTAGATCTATAAAAAATAAAGTTTTATTTTTGTATGTATCTAATTTCTGTTATACCCTTAAGAATTGTCCCAAATGTCATTAATGAAAACACAGATAACATATCTAAATACCCCTTTTAATATTAACTTAAAATATAAAATATAAATATTTAAGTAGCACTATTATTCGTCAGTAAAAACATTTAAGAACATACGAGTACGTATAATACACATCATGAATCTTTAATTCTTAGTCAATATTAACGTAAAATAATGCGGTACGGCAACGCGGTCTTCCAAATGAGCAGCGCGAATTTAAAATATGCTGCTTATTCACTTGTAATTACAATGAAGCAGCACCTCTAGCGGAGTAGCGGATCACGTCTTTGCATAAGAACGATTTCTCTATTGCGTAGCTACTATTAAACTTTCTTTGACTGAACTAATTTCGGTTGTAAAAAATATACAGCGAAAATCCGCTAAAAAAACGACAGTGGGTTTTTGCAGACGATGTGACGCGATTTTTACTAATTTTCGCATGTTAAACGCTTAACGGCTATTGACTTTACATAACTCTAGTAGATGGGTTTTCAAGTCGAACACAAAATGACCAATGTGGATTTAACGGGTTTTTGCAGTAAGCCTACGACATACTCAATATGCGTTTTAGTAAATGCGCAACAAAAATGTTCACTATATACATAACAAGTGCATATTTTGATCTTTTCATATATTCTTTCTGTGAAACTTTGTTGAAGCTATGGGTGACTACGCTACGTATACACGTATTTTCAGAACGGCCAAACTCACTCAATATTTTGTCATTTTTAGTCGAAGCTTCCCATCGAACTAACATCCAATATAGCTAAATTACAGCCAGCTCTTTATGCCAAAAATGCACCGAAAATAACGAACATTTCAATAGAGATCGCAGCCGATATATGACAAAGCTCTATTCAGTTAGATGCTGCAGTCGCGCTGATCTGAGGTATATTAAATTTTGGTTACATTCTGGTCAATAGAGTGCTGCAAATATTGCTTTATTAACCAAAAATGGTAAAAGGGTCGCAAGTCCTTATGTTAAAACGTTATTTCGTAGGTTACTCAAGATAAATAAACATTTAAATTAATATTTCAATCGAATTAGAAAATAGATACATTACAATACAACACAAAATTCCTTTGTTTGTGTTTCATGATACAAAACAAAAATATAGTGATACATTATGAGATAAGTGGCGGTATACAATGAGGTTGCTCATTATTACCTCCGTTGCCCATTATAAGCACCAAATAATGCCCCACTAAAACTTGGATATTATGACATCATCACGGTCATTTGTTGGCACGAATACAATACAGTTGTAACAGTCTGATTTTGCCACTATAAAAGATTTAAGATTAAGATATTATTTTATATGCTGCATTTAGCGACATAATATGCTATGTTTTGTGGTAAGAATTATTGAGTATTATCCTCTCCGGTAAATTAATTTTAAATTCATTTATTTGATTTGTTGTCAATAAGCTTAATGATCTTCCTGTTGCAGCATTTATTAATTTAAATTAATTTTATTCTACATTCGGCTAATAAAATATAATGTGTACTAGTTTTTATAACGCTGTTGTGGCCTTAAGTAGCTATTTTGATAATCCCTTCTCTTATGTTGTTCTCCAGCACTGTGACTATATTTATTTTAGTATATGATTTGTGGCTCGCTTAGGTTTGATCAAGTAACTAAAATAAGATATTAGGTTATTAGTTTAACTTTGCTTATTTATATTAAATTTATTATGTTTGCTTGCAGTTGTGTATTTTTAAGAACTGAGTTAATAAAACATACCTTTGAGCCTCGTTAGATCCGTCGAATTCATATACTACTTTCGGTTTCAATATTTCACTCCTAATCTCAGGCTGATGGCTTTAACTTTTCGGGGTCACTGATTTGGTTTGAGATACTGCTGCTGCTTTCTTGTTTACCTGTAAATTCGAGAATAATTGTTAGATATTACATTTTTCTTTCTATTCAATATTAAAAAATAGTACCTGTTGCTTATTTTCTTCTAAGACTTATTAATGTTTGCATAGATTACTCATTGTTGTTTCTTCTCACAGTGCTCTAGGGATTTAGGGCCTAGCCCTCACCTATTCTTTAAGTTTCATTCAATCGTCAATGATTATTTTTCTTTCTATGTTTTAGTCGATTTAAAGGTTGTATTGTTCTTCTTACTACCAGTTGGGGACTTTCATGTTTGGAATTTCTACTTCATATTTATCTTTTCACGTGGCATGTTGTAACTTTTGCAAAATTTGGTTGGTAGCCCTGAATAGTAGTATTGGGCTATTATCCCATAATTGTTGCAGTTGATTTGGATTTTTGAAGGTTTATTATTTCGTTTAGGAATATTTCCTATTATTTATTGGAAAATTTAATTTTAGCTCATTAATTGTGGCATCCGCCGTCGTTTTATAACAATAATAAACAAGAACTTAAGTCGTTTATTATCTTAGAATTATTCCTCGTATCGACTTTCTCGGCCCTACCATTTTTTTTCTTTTCTCCTTTGATTCCGGGGAAGTGGCAAAGGCAAATTGACTGAAACCGATGTCTGGTTCTTCTAGAAACACCTACCGGGAATAAGAGGAAGCGTTTTGCTATTAGTGCAGTCCTAAGTGACTCAACCTTTTTGTATTGTGTTTAATACTACCCATCTAGGGGATCTGTGATTGAGTCCCTCATTAGTGCTTGACACTACCAAGTTATTGGGATATTCGTACTGCACTAGAGGCTTTCCGAGTTCATCTTGTAAAACCGAGGCAGTTGATTCTCCAGGCAACCCTCCAACTCAAGTGAGGATTCTACCACCGGGCTATTGGGTTCGATTGCAAGTTTTACAACCGGGGCCAGAAGCCATTACAAGGTTTCACGACCAGGTTTCACTACCGGGTTCCACCTACCTTTAGCTCACGTGTACCAATTATCATTGTCGGCCAAGCTTTAAGATAGCTTTCATTAATTGTACTTATTCACTTATTTGTTTGGTCGATTGATATAAATATTGTGGCTTTTATTGATTGATAATGTTATTATTACTACATTTATAATTGGTGTAGCTACTAGTTCATGCAGTTAGACGTTTACCAGCCATGGAGCGCTTTCGAACTATTGGTTCTCATCAGCATGGCGCAGGTGAACATCGAACTAGCCAGAGATAACCTGTTATTAATCCAATGGTAAGTAAGGTTGCAGCAACCTTCATACTATGGCGCCCTCGCTGAACAGAACGATGGACTAAGCGAATTTATCCATGTATAATGGGTTGCATAAACTGAAAGTTTAATACATTCTTGATAGGCGGTGAATATATAAATGCATAACAAATATACAATACAATTGCATGAACCGCCTGCTGGTACCCTACACTTTAGGGGTGCATCCATCTAATGACAGTAAATATAACGGATGCTGTGCTCAGATCCATTCGTTCTGCATCCAAGGATGGAAATCTCTGTACAGTTAGACGTTTACCAGCCATGGAGCGCTTTCGAACTATTGGTTCTCATCAGCATGGCGCAGGTGAACATCGGTGGTGAACGTCTAACTGCACAGAGATATCCATCCTTCGATGCAGAACGAATGGATCTAAGCACAGTATCCGTTATAGTCCATCGTTCTGCTCAAAGAGGGCGCCATAGTATTAAGGTTGCTGAAACCCTATTTACCATTGGCTTAATAACAGGTTTTCTCTGGGTAGTTCGATGTTCACCTGCGCCATGCTGATGAGAACCAATAGTTCGAAAGCGCTTTATGGCTGGTAAACGTCTAACTGCTCAGAGGTTTCCATCCTTCGATGCAGAACGAATGGATCTAAGCACAGCATCCGTTATATCAAATAACATTAGATGGATGCACCCCTACGTCCCCTACAGTGTAGGGTACCAGCAGGCGGTTCATGCAATTGTATTGTATACTTGTTATGCATTTTCCTTTAAAATTTTAAAAACTGGATATCTCTCATCGTTTCATTCAACTTTAAAATTACGCTAAAGATTCGATCGGTCCACTTCATTTTTCCAGTACTTTATATATGCAAATAATTTTATTATGTTTTAAAATAATTTTTCTGATTTTGTTGCCACCCCGGGTCAAAAGAGTCGTCATCTCGGAATTTTTGAGACACTTTTCGTGGGATCCCTGGCTAGGTCATGGCAACCTCGCGATTGACACCCATATTTCTCAGATAATGAGCTTTTTGAGATTAAATGCTGAACTTTTAAGTCTCTTAATATTTATTTCATTTACGTATTGTTGTCAGCGAGTGACATCATGCGCAACATCGTGCGAAATTTGATCGCCATGTGGGTTTATCTTTGCGGAGTAGCATCACCGAACATTAACTATACGATAAGAAGGTTCACTATTCGCGGCGACAATGCCTCCTTCCCCGCGCGAAAACTAGCAAAATATCGGCAGGCGACCTTCGACACGGCGCACACTGGTTAATTGGTCGACATAAACGCGTTGATGAGGGCCTGCAATTTTGCCATACAAGTATTTCAGATTATCGCTATTTTTAAAAATTAATCTAATAGGGACCAAACTAGTAAAATATATAAAAGCATCAGTGAAGCTGTTGTTCAAAAACACTTTCTTATTTTTTGACTATCCCGAGCTACCATAAGCCATATTTACAAATTAAAACTAAATTAAAAATGTTATCTGCTGATTCAACCAAAGTACTTATTACCGCTTTTTGTAATAGCATCAGTCTTGCACCAGTATGGTGCAATAATGATGATTTAAGTGAAACATGGATATCGGAAGGCATTAATGATGCAGAGTTTTGTCCAGAGGGCTTCAATGTCTTTAGAGCCGATCGAGGACCAGCTACCAGTGGTAAAGACAGAGGTGGCAGTATTTTAATAGCCGTCCGAAAGGAGATTCAATCTCAGAAACTAGGGTTTCCGTTTGAAGGAGTGGATCGTGAAATTTAAATCATTTAAATCAAATTTTTGGCTGTGTTTACTTGCCAGCCAATTCTCACTCAACACTGTACGAGGGCCACTGCCAATCTGTTGAGTATCTTTTTAATAAGTACCCCGAGTGCCATTTTGTTCTGGGAGGTGACTACAACTTGCCCAGTGCAATTTGGGATAACGATAATTTTGGTTTATCCGTTGTTTGCCTGGATAATTCTCCAGCTCATTTATTAGTAAACTGTTTTAGCTTTTATAAGCATTTTCAGCATAACTTTATACCTAATGATAGAAATGTAATGTTGGATTTATTTTTTTCCAGCCAATCTTGTGATTACAAAAGCAATTGATACACTGTTGCCTAATAATCTCCATCACACCGCTGTAACTTTTGCAATCCCTCTCAATAATGCATCTTCTGATCTAGAGGAATACTTCTATAATTATAAAAACGGTGATTACATAAGTATAAATAATTTCTTGGCTGCCTCTGAGTGTTCTGGACTCGTTGACCTTGGATGATGGTGTTTAATATTTTTATGATATTGTATATACCGCTCTTAGTTTGTTCATTTCAGTCAAAATATTTAGATCTTCTAGTTTTCCTAGATGGTTCACTACTGGACTTCGTAATTCTATCATCGATAAGAAGTCTGCACATAGGAGGTATAAGCAAACAGGTAGGCAGTGTGATTATGCTTTATTTTGTCAACTTAGGGAACACTGTAAACGACTGCTTTAATACTTATATTAACAATATAGAATCAAGCAGCCATAGTATTTTTGGGCATATATAAATGAAACAGAAATAATGGCTTACCGTCTAATGTCACCTACAACAATGAAATTAGTCAGAACAACGACAAACTTGTTGGTATCTTTGCTAAATTCTTCTCCACATTATATAATGGCATCGCATCTCAAGATACTCCCGATTATAGATTTGAAAATATCGTTACCATCAATAAATGTATTGTTGATAGGGCTAAAATTCTTGAATCAATCAATTTGGTACCCCCAAAGTGTACTTCGTTCTGACGGTATATCTGCCTTTTTTAAATGTTCTTTTACCATTACTCCTCTCTACTTAAATTATTCAATGTTTCTTTGCGCTCTGGTGTTTTTCCGAAACTTTGGAAAAGTAGTTTCTTAAAACCTATCTTTAAATCTGGAAATAGAGAAAATGTGGAAAACTACAGGGCCGTCTGTACTCAGTCAGAAATCCCGAAGCTGTTGGATCGTTTGGTAACTGAATTACTATCTTGGGATTGTAAGAGCCTTGTAAACCCCGAATAACATGGCTTTTCACATGGCAGATCTACTTGCACTAACCTCTTACTGTATGAGAAGTACCTAATTTCTGAGATGGAGAGAGGGCTGCAGGTCGATTCTATATATTGCGACTTTACTAAAGCCGTCGATAGGGTCGACCACAGCCTTCTCACCATCAAGCTGAGGGCCATGGGAATCAGCGATCCTCTCTTATCATGGATTTGGAGTTTAATCACGGATAGGGTGCAAGTTGTCAAGTATGCTGGCAGTGCCTCAAGGGAGATTGAGGTTCCTTCAGGAGTTCCTCAGGTTTCCCATTGTGGGCGCAATATATTCTATCTAATTGTGAGTGACGTGAGAGACTTTATAGTTGGCCTTTGCTAATGACTTGAAGATCTTTCGATCGATTGAGTGTATAGACGATGCATTACTTATACAGCATGATAACTTCTCTGATTGGTGTCAGCTCAATAAAATGCAGTTAAATGTCAACAAGGGTTGCAAGATCTCATTTTCACGTCTTTTGGAACCTTACAATTTTGAATACAAAGTAAACAACAACACTCTTAAGACTGTGAATAACATTTGAGGTTTGGGTGTACAGTTTGACGGCAAGCTGCAGTTTTCTTCTCATATAAATGTTGTATCAAAGGCACTTAAAATGTTGGGCATTATTGCTCATTCGTCGAAAGAATTTAATATTTTCACACTGAAAATACTATACTGTAGTTTGGTCAGATCAAATCTGGCGTATTGCTCGGTTGTGTGGAGCCCTCATTACATGGTCTATTCAAAGAGCATCGAGAATGTACAGAACAGGTTTTTGAGAGTGGTTGCCTATAGATGGAGATTGTTGGGCGACGAAAACGTCTACTCGACTCTCAGGCGACGTCTGGGCCTTGGTACTGTGGAGAATAGAAGGCTTATTGGGGACCTATCAAAATCTTGAATAGGTATATTGATTGCCCGGAATTACTGGGTCTATTTAACCAAGTGTACCTGATCGCAGGGGTAGAAACACAGAAGTGTTTCACGTGCCCTTTCATCATACTAATTATGGCTTTAATGGACCAATCACAAGGTTGCTTAGAGATGCTAATCTTTATTCTAGTGAATTAGTCCTATTTATCCATCTATCAAATAGTTTAAAACCTTTTTAAATAAACTACTGACGCTGTGATTAGGTTATTTTAGTTTTAATGGCACGTTGAGTGAGACTATGAATATCTGTAAAACTGCATAACTGGATATTTATGAGCTTTATTGTTTTTTAAATATTAGATAAATTGTTAGTTACGTTGAAAGATAAATAAAAAAATAATTCTAATTTTGTAAAGTAGATCTCTGGATGAGATTGTTACTTGGAATCCCGACAATCGAAGTCTATGCCATAAAGAATGCTAAATATATATGCAAAGTAGTGCGGTGCAAAATGATAAGAAAATAATTTTGTTTTGTTACAATAAAAAAAATTAAAAATTTTTCTATGAATATGGTGACTCCTGGAGAAAAGTTAATAAAACTCTCGATTAACTATGCTCCATCTATTAAAATACAGACGTTACAGTGCACATTTTAGGATGGAGCTAAGCAAACCCTTACACATTGAACAAGGAATCTGGATTATCTCACAAATAAGCATTACATACATTATATAAGATACCGCATATAACACCATACAATTTTTTTATCGATCTTGTAAATTTATTGCTATAGAGGTCTTAAAATTGCATCTAAAAATCGCTTAAGGCGAAAAACATATTTTTTATTTTATTTTTTCAAGCTCCACAAAAACATCATTTAGAATCCAGCAAGCAGTTTTTATTTACTCAGTTATTATTGTTATATATTCAGAAAGAAAACAAGTTTTTCTTCAAAAATATGCGATCTTGTAAATATACGTTAGACTGTTAGACCTGAAATACGCGAATTTGACACTACCAGTAACGTAATTTGTTTTTGAAACGTTGGCAATTAAATTTAAGTATCTCTACTAACGCACAATTTTTGTTGGCCGTCTGGAAAAGCCTCTAATTCATAAAATATCCTTTAATTTGCTGATTCGTATATGACATGTTCAATACCTACGAAACATTTTTAAACATGAGACCGCACTCTAATTAGAGAACAAAGCAAAGCCCTTAGAAAGAATTAAAGAGAAAACCCAATTATTTTGCCTTTAGTCGTTTGCCATATTTCCTTTTGACATGTGTTCAAGTAGATACGCTTCGATAAGCCGGTACGGTCGGTCAAACAGAGCAAACCAAATATATTCCAAAATTTAAAGGGATATGTATAAAGTACAAATTGGATTGCAAGGTAGGTTTCCTAAGCCGGTTTTATTACATTTCAATCGTAGAACGGCAAGAATGGGTTATTTTTAAGTAAGTAAAAAGCATTTTTCATCATGCTTCTTTTTTTATATATATTTAGCATTCTTTATGACATAGACTTCGATTGTCGGGGTTCCAAGTACAACAATGTCATCCAAAGGTCAGCTTTATACAATTAAAATTAAATATTAATAAACATTATTTGAACCCATGATGCTACCACGGAAAGATAAGCCCACTTGGCCATCGAATTTTGCAGACGCGACGCTTGCGCATGAAGTCACAACAATCCTGCTTGTCAATATGGAGAGGCATTGTTCTAGAGCTGTTTTTAAAGCAATTTAGCATCTACTATTATTATTTAGTAAACTACTAATCCATGGATTTTTATCATTAATATAATAGTATATAAGATAGTTCCTTCATGGTTTAATGTAGGATTTAGGATCCAGCCTTTAAATTGTGTAAATACTAGATAAAATAGATAAGCTTTGAAAGTTTCTTATTATCTAAAGTTTTACTTTGTGAAAAACGAACAATTAATAAACGTTTTCGAATACTAAAGTATTTAAATTCAAAAAGTGAAAATAACGTATTAAATTATAAAGGGCTTACGGCACGGTTAAAAAAGTAAAATTTGTTTGGATATGTTGGTTGATTAAGCAAAATAATATTCGTTTATATACTTTAAAATTAAATGGCGTTGTTTATAAAGCTTCCTAAGAAAGCTGATTAAGAAAATATATGTGTAATTCACAAGAAATGCTTATTATGCTGATGAATGTTATTTTAATCTTTCATCATTGAATCACTAGGCTGTTTTAACTTTTAGTCTTGTATTGACTTCTCATTAAGAACACACACACCGAATTACGACATTAATATAAAAGATAATTAAGAATACATTTTTTGTGTTTTAATATCCCATACCTTTCAATATGATAATTCTCCGAGTTAGCAAATCTTAGCAGAAATGCAACCGTTAAACTTCACACGCTCTGTATATTATTTTGAGCTAGATGTTTAAATTTTTGTTAAATTTTACCTTGATGCAATACTTATGGTCAACATTTTATATTACCCTGCTCTCCGAAGAGGTTCGGAGTTATACCAACAATAAACTTTTATAAAAAAAAGCCTCTATGCTTTTCATTAACACGCAACTTTACAAAGTTCCAAGTAATTGTCGCCAATTTTGTCTTCATAGTTTATTTTTCGAACCCTGCACAAGACTATCCTTGAATAACACTTTATAGATCCTTTATTTTATAATGAAGTTAATTAAGTGTTATAATGAACATTTATTCGAGGTTAAGTTGATATTTCAGGACAATATTATTTTTGTTGTACCAGCGAATAACGGTTCCGGATATAACAGTTTTAATGAAATTAACCTACTTTAAGGGACTATGCGATATATTTATTTAGTATGGAAATGGTTACCTTCCATTCCTTTTCTAGGAAAATACACTTTTTATTTTAGGGAATTAACACTATGCAAGCTCATAAATAATGCAACATGTCCATAATAAAAACTACGATGATAGAAACTTTATCACGCAACCACAGATTCGAACTATTTAGTACAAGTTCCTGTAAAAGTCGTGACAATCTGCGTAACGCTCTAATTCGTGCACATTAAGAAAAACTCTATTATTTTTATATGCCCGAATTCGTACAGAAATGTTCTAGAACTAATTAGAGCAAGTTAATTATCTTCAAATATTGAGCATTTAGTTTTTTTATGGCAGTGGCACACACACTAAAGGGAGATCCTATAGCACTCGACGAGCGGTGCGTGTGTGAAGATGTTGATTGACACGGTTCTTAAACAGTTGTACTTTGTAATTAGGGGGAAACAGATGTCCTGGGAGTGAGTTCCAGAGTGACGCAGTGCGCCAGACAAAGGAGGCCTTGTAAAGCAACACGTTCTAGGACTTTCCAGTTGTACGACGAACGGGTGCTCCCTAGCCGTCTGTCGTGATTGTCTGGCAGGCGCTGCTGGGGGCGAGCTGATGCGGGCCAAATCGTGGGAACATTTGCCGTGAAAATATCTATAAAACAGGGAAGTGTCGGCCACATGTCTGCGGTGTTTCAGACTATCTAGTTCCCGGGTCAACTCCGGGTCGCCGACGAAAGGCACAGCTGTCTTCTGAATGGAATCCAACAGCTTTAGGGTGTTCTTAGGTGCGGCAGATGTGTGAGCAATACTCCAAGCACGGTCTTATTTGCACTTTGGAGAGCAAGAGTAGCTGCTGCGGTGTATATAGTTTTTTGTTGCGAAATAGCGCACTAAGCTTCTGCGAGGCTGACTTTGCGATGTTAGCAAGGTGGTCATGCCAGGACGCATATTTGTAAACAGGAGACGCGTTATCCCTTCGGTAAATTTCGACATGCCCGAAGAATGTTAATATTTAGCAGAGGCATCCACCAGAGTTCGCCTGATACGTCTACTGTTTACTGGAGTAAGAAGTAAGTATAGCATAGGAATTTTTATTTTTATATTCAAATAAGGCCGCAAGGCGTCATATATGTTGCTCAAGTTGGAGAAAACATTGGCTTCTCATACAGCCAAAACTGGCCTATGCTTTGAAATAATAACTTTACAGTATAATTATGCTGCAGCTATTTGTACACCACTTATGCAACGTGCGTTAGAGATACCACAAGCAAATGAAATTATGTTTGTCGATGCATCCGGTAATTGTGATGTTTATGACCATAAAATATATGACCAAAAAAAATTTGTTTCTGGTACAAAGTGCGGCGGGAGGATTGCCCGTTTGAAGCATTTTAGCTAATTGACAAAAAAATTATCTATTTGTTCTTGCAATTGAAGGATTGCTAGAAATAATGCTATAAAAAATTCGACCGACAGTTATCTTGACAGATGACGATTTAGGAGAGAGGAAAGTGCTAAGAAAACATTGGCCAGAACCAAAATTGCTCTTATGCATTTTTCATATAAAGAAGGCGGTCTTGAGATGGATTTTAACGGCGGAAAACGGAATTCCACGAGATTTGTCACAAAAATATTACTCCTTATTTAAGGAAATTTTACATTCTAAAACCGAAAATGAACTAAACGAAGCCATCAAACGAAATTTCTCTGAAAACTGTTCCCATGAAAATTTAAAGAAATATTTAGGCAATCTGCTCACTCGTGAAGAAACTTGATGTATGCTGTACAGAACGCATTTGAAGTTAAGAGGAAGCGACACTAACTTTGGGTTGCCCAAAATATTGTAACATTGCAATTTTTTTGTGTTTTATTTTCCGAACTTTTGAACAACCCTGTATATGAGTTGCCCAAAAATGTCTTATTTTAAATTAATTATCTACCTAGAAACTTTTAATCCTTAATCATACAGTTTTATTTATTTATTTTATTGTCCTATGGGTGTTTGTCTATTTTCCAAAGTGTTTTGTCCTAAAAAAATAGGTATCTTTTGTTTCAAACTCAAAACCCTGTTCTACTTACTTGTATACTACCTACTTTAACAAATACATACTTATATTCAGCATTTAGGACTTGCATTTTTTGTCTAATATCTACAAAGAATAGGAAGTTTATGTTTAGAAAATAAGAAAACATCTATTTTTACAAGTATAATCCACTAAGGTTTTGGTAAGTACACCAAGAAGTATTTTAAATTATCGCAAGAAATTCAAAATAATACAAAATATCTTATTAAAAAGTTTTAGTAAATAACAGACGTTTCAGGCAAAAATCCATCTCACTCGTCTGCTATTTACAGCTCTTCATTCCGCAAACATTTTTGCAACTGACACGTCTGCCGTTTACCAAGCGGTTTTGCCTAACTCGTCTGCTATATACTACTCTACTTCGGCTGCTTGGGGTTTTACAGCATTAAATTGGACCAAATTCCTGTCGCCCCAGGTTCGAACTTTCTCCAGATCCTAATTAATTGTTGCAAGTTGCTGCTATCTGCAGTGATGATAAATCTCAGTCGCTGGTAAAGGTTTTTCTGATCTAAATTGGGAGACAGGGGTACTGTCATCTGCAAAATTGTAAACAGGATTATTGGTTTCGGTTAGCAGGTCATTGATATAGATGAGAAACAGAGTTGGTGAAAGTATTGCGCCGTGAGGCACTCCCGCATTTATGGGGAGTGTGTCTGAGATGTGTTCATCAATTGCAACGTGCAGAGATCGGTTCTTAAGGAAGCTGGTAAGCCAGCTACAGAGAGACACTGGCAATCCGAAGAACGGCAGTGTGTTGAGCAATCCGTCATGCCAAACTCTGTCGAATCATTACCTCCTATAACTAGGCCTGACGGCTTACGCGTGACGTCATCCAAAGTGGTCTTAACTTATTTACAGGCGTATATTGAAAGGTGCAATTTCTTTTAAAATTTCACAGGTAAGTAGACATTTTAGATTGTTAGTTTGAAACGTAATTGGCCTAATACAATACCTCCTACAAGCTGATATTACTTTAAGCACGACTATTATGATTGATAGTGTGTATTACTATTTTATTTTTAATCAAAAATTAAATTGCAGTTTACTTACCTTTTTCTGCATACATAAATAATATTTAAGGGCTTCCGGTTAAAACAAGGCTGCGAGTCATTAACTCAGCCTTTAGACGTGCCTCATTCGATTTTTGTTAGGCAATCGAAATTTCAAAGCAAAAACCTTTGAATATGCAGTTTATCAAAATAGAATCTATTTTGATAAACTGAAACTAGATACCACCAATCTATTTAATAGATAGGTGGTAAAATGCCACTATAGATATAAAGGTGTCATAATAGGTAATAGTAATGTCAAATTTGGTAGTGTGTTTTCTCTTCGGTTTGCTCCGAGGTTTTTCCATCCAAAGAACCTTGCAATCTTCAAATATTTATGATAAAACATGAGAGCTTTATACAGGTTTCAGATTATTACTTTTTATGTTAGATTTGGTATATTACTCGGTATATTATTGTGGTCTAATATTTATTTATTAAAAGTCTCCAGTTTTTTTTCTTTTTACCTAAAAGATCATGATTATGTTTAGAACAATAATTATTAAGAAAGAAGTGTATTTGAAATGCTGCAAAGAAAAATTTTTGAAACATCAATTTTTGGTGATTTTTACAATTTTCAAAAGGAGTCATAAGGCTGTTTTGATTTGGATTGTTTAACAAGAGCTCACAAATAATAGACTTTTTATTGTAAATATCTAAAAATGTGTCTTCGAACTCATTAATAAGTTTTTTAAACATAATATAGGCTATTGAAACTACGTCCACTACTTGTTCACGAGGATGTAAAAGAGCCCCACGACTTAAGGAATTAAATAAATTGTAAGAATCTTCTACACACAAATTAAATTTTCTTAGCAAAATTCACAACTTATTAAGAAAACCTTTCAGAGCCTCTATAATAAAAGGATTAAATATTTTGAGAGCTAATTTAACATTTTGCCTTTCTATAGATGATGGAATGCCTTTAAACTAAGGGAATACCCATGTTTTAATATTTTGTCTCGTTTTAGTTCATGAAGTTTTTTGACCACTGAGGGCATATAGCAAATATTGCATTACAGCCTTTCATCATCATTCAGCTCTCTGTGTCCACTGTTGAACATAGGCCTCCATAATCATTTTCCATTCCAATCGATTTTGTGCTGTTTGTATCCAGTTGGTGCGGGTCCTCTTAATATCGTCCCACCAACGCGTAGGTGGTCTTCCTCTGCTTCACTGGTTCGTTCTAGGTCTCCACTCAAGAAGCCTCTTTTCCCGTCGATCATCCCGCATCCGTGCAACGTGGCCAGTCCAGTTCCACTTAAGCTTCGCAATAGCTCCAACGACATCGCTGACACCGGTTCTTCCGCGCAAATCCTCGTTTCTTATGTGGTCCTTCAAGGTCACACCTTGCATGGATCTCTCCATCTTCCTCTGTGTAACTCTATGTTTCTTAGCTGTTGCTGTTGTTAGTGTTAGGGTTTCTGAGCCATATGTCATCACTGGCAGCACGCCCTGATTGAAAACTTTTCTTTTTAGATTGACGGGAATGTCACTGTTGAAAACGTCTTTAAGTCTTCCAAAAGCTGCCCATCAGAGAGTGAGCCTTCTCTTTAGTTCGCATGTCTGGTTATCCCTTGAGATGCTGACCTCATGGCCAAGGTACACATATCTATCTACCATTTGAATTTCAGCTCCGCCAATCTTCAAGCCACAGCTGGGAACAAGGTTTGCCATGAATTTTGATTTTGACATATTGATATTAAGCCGACTTTTCCACAGGCCTCTTGCCGGTCCTGCAACATCAGTCGCATTTCTTCTAGACTGCCTTTATGAGGCATAATTACACTAAATATCATTTACTCCAAAATTAGCTAACAGGATCAAATTTTATAAACTTGCTGTACACAATGAACCGGCCGGTCGGCGAGCACAAAACAAACTCTTATTACACGAAAGTAACAGGTCTTAAGGCCAAACATTTTGGAAAGCTAAAAACATGAACTTTAGGTTTTTCGGCTAGTTTCCACCGCAGCCTGGTGCACAGCATCTGGACAACATTGTTCACATAAATTTAAACACACTAAAAAATTGATATTATAAAGAAATAAATGGAAAATCGGAAAAAAAATAAGAAAACGGTCGAACGTTGAAAGTACGCTGGCAAACTGGCAAGTGACAGGAGGCAGCGTTGCCAGATTTTTAAGAACCGTCTCGTCATCCTCGAACTGCAGCCCAAATATTAAATCGTTTGCGTTAGTAGTTACCCAATGGTAAAAAATAAATATTGTTACGAATTTGCAGAATTGCCTGGTTCTGGCCATCAGGATTTGGCTCGTCTGGGTCGGTAGAGTTAGTTTTATACATTATTTGGGATGTCAACTATTTAACGTATATTTAGTTGGACTTTAATTTTTACAGCATTTGTTGAATGACATTTGAAATTATGTTTTTAAATGGAACTAACTAAATATTTATACAAAATAATTAGATTATTGCTAAGCAACGTTTATTTCCTTAAAGGTTTTGGTTCCGGCTTCACTTTCCGGTTTTACATATTTACATTTCGGATTTTAAATATTTATTTATATTTAATATAACTATACTATAATATACCAAAGCAAACTTTTACATTAAGTATCTAATATATTGTTAATTATTGTAATCCAAGACAAATAATTTACGTTTCTTTGAAAAATAATTTGTGGCAAACTACAGTGAGAAGTAGCCCAAATTGTGATAAAGCGCCCAATCTGGCAGCACTACATACAGAATATATCGAAGATGGCGGATGGAAATTGACATTCCAGTGACCCAGCGTGGCAATCAACGTTAAATACGCAAGTAGGCGCGATAAAATAATCAATAACATTACTGGGCTCCTCTTGACTCCTCTGCTTTTCTTATGGCAAAAAAGTATTGACCGCTTAGGATGACGTCACTGCTAATTTTAATATTAGCTAGTTGGCCTAGTTATAGGAGGTAATGGTCGAATGCCTTTGAAATATCTAACGTAATCGCTCGAGATTCTCCGTAGTTCTCAATTGCCCTATTCCATGTATTATGAGTGACATAGGCCAATTTGATATCTCCTGTCGATCTCTGTTTGCGGAAGCCGTATTGGTTATCCCTAATTATTCTTGTAGTGTATCAGGAAAACACTCGGTGTTTCATAAATTAGATCGTGAAGGCAACCCGACTAGTTCGAGGTCTAGACGAAGGTTATTTACATTGCCCATTACACGTAATATTATTGTTTAACTCCAACGAACGCGATACTAGACACGGGTGACAAGGTTAGGTCAACCTTGTTGAACTGGCATTGTTATTGTAACATTATATACATAATATGAACCTACACCAACCCGGTATACATAGAGAGAATACAAGACTGACTGACGCAATTGATATGCGTACGTAGACTATAAGAATATACACTATGTAGCGTTACTATCTTATAGATTCTTTGCTAAAGTTAATACAGAACTCTATAGTTACCTGGAGTATTATCCTGTAAATAAAAGGAGTTCTACATTCTGTTGGTCTCGAGGTACTTGAGTAGTTGCTGATTGATTACACGTTCCATGACTTAAGAAATTATTGGAAGCAAGACAATCGGACGATAGTTTGATGGCGTGGTATGCTTGCATTTTTTTGGTACAGGTTGCACTAGAGCGATTTTCCATGAAGATGGGTATATACGCGTTCGGTAAGACAGAGAAAAAGTCTGGAAAGAATGGGTGTTAGTTCGGTGGCGAAGTTCTTTAATGCGATGGCAGGTATTTCATCCGGTCCTGATGTCTTTTGCTCTTTGAGGATTTTACGAATATCACGGTGGTGGAACTTAACTTCTGCCATGATAGTGTTGATGATGGATATGATGGGGAGATCCTTGCCTTGGGGGGCATTTAAGGTAGAGTGCGATGAACAGATTTCGCTGTTTTTTTTCCTTAGATGTAGTCGTCGTGACGCCGTGTTCATCCGTCAAAGATGGGGGAGACGTTTTTTTAAAGGTATTACTTACTGCCTTTGTTACCGACCGGAAATTCTTGGAACCACTGGGGCATTGCAAAAATTTATCCCTGGTATTCGATTGTGTTTATTCTTAGTTTCGTCACACGTTTGCATTCGTTTCTCGCTACAGTAAAATAATTATTGCGATTTTCAGCGGTCTGATTTTGCTGCCAGTACTTGTAGGCTTGCTGTTTCCTACCTACGGCTCTTTCGCATCTTCTATCGAATCAGGGCTTTCCTTTTGGCGGTAACTTAATGGAATTTGGGATGTATGCTTCCATTCTTAAGGCGATTACTTGCGTAATCTCTTCGCAACACAAAGACGGGTCGTCAGTGCCAGAGCAGACATCGAACCAAGGAAAATCTAGGTAGAACTCTCTTAGAGTTCCAGTTTGCAGAATTGTAATGCCAGAATTCACGAGGTTTAAGTTTGTGGTCGGAACTACCTATTGGCGGACTAACTGTAATTTTGTACTGATCAGGATTTGTGGTTGGAAAAAGATCCAGAAGGACGGCAAATTCACCCCTCTATGAGATCCGAGTTGGTTCGTCTACAAGTTGAGTAAGCCCGCAGCTGATGGCAAATGCGTCAGCTTCTCTACCTTCGTTGTGATGATTTAGCCAGTTGATGTTATGGGCATTAAAATCTCCCAGAACGATTATTTCTGAATTGGGATGGTGGACTTGTAATGTATTGAATCAAACTTGGTATATAGTGTTGTAAAAAAGCTTTGGTAGACAGCATATGAACTTGTTTAATCCCTTGGCAGTGAACTTGAGCCACATGACGTCTCGGTTGTTCGGTTCGAGTGTTTCCTCGCGGTCACACGAAAGGTCGTTTCGGACAAAAATGCATGTTCCGAACTTTTGTCTAAATCGGGATTGTAAGTCGTAACCAGGGTAGAGGTAGTTTATTGTTGCTGTTGTAGAACATACTTGTGCTTCTGTAAGGACCAGTATTTGTTTGTAGATGTTGGTGTACCGAATTAATGTTTGTATTTAGGTCTCTTATGTTGCTGAAATATATTCTAAATTGGGTCGGTATCCTTACTGACTGTGAAACGAGTTTACCTCCGGCATGTTTTGGTCCAGGGAGCACCATCATGTCCATAAGTCCATATATTCCTACTGTGGAAACCGGAACCAGCGCGGAAACGGAACGTGATTCGGAAAAACCACTTAGCGCTAATTAAGTTATTACAAGACCCCTTATTTAATATATTATTTTTACCACTACCGTAAAAAAATTGAATTTTCTTATCCTGGTAACGGAAAGGAAAGCAAAAGTAAATCTTTGACTTACCTGGGGGCTAGAGGTTGCTAACTACGTAAATAAAACTTTTGTGTCTAAGACGGTAAAGTGAATTCTTTTAAAAAATCACAAAATATGCGTTTTATTGAACGAGATAATGTACATAAAGAAATCTTCAGACAAACGAACATCCAGACTGTGTGTCAAAGTATTTTCTCTTTGAACATGAGTATTCTGCTTGCTGTCGCTGTTTATCTGCTTGTTGACGCTGTTTATCACATTAAAAGATGATGCATTTGTGGAAACATTACTGGCATACAATGCGCTGAATTTCTATTTACTTTTTCTCGAGATCCGAATTTTTTTGGCATGGGAATCAGCAATATATCCTTGGGCTACTACCGAAGACTTCCAGCCCCCATGTCTCTTTAAAACTAAAATAACACATGAAAAATTTGAAAACGAAGTCGTCAACATCCTCCTAAATGAGTGGCCAGTATTCTTCCTTGAGATTCCAAAGTTTGGAAATATTCCACCTTACAAATAGTATGCTTTCCTATTATTACTTGATTTACATACCTGCTTTTGCAATAACGATAAAGGATCCTTGAAATTTGCACATTCTTGGGTCTAACGTCAATGCAATCCTTTGATAACTGTACATACGGAACTGCTGACTCTGTATGGCTGGATACCACGAAACTTCTTCATATGTTGGTTTTTGTATCAGGAACTTTGACTAAAGCAACATCACGTCTGAAATCCACGTCACTATATCCATTTAAGAAAGCTTATTGGTATGGCAAGCTCCATATACTCCCATAATTGTCAACACTTGTGTAAATATTCTGGATTTTTTTGGCCACGTGGCAATCAGCTTCTTGTAATTTGAAAATATTTTGATTCTTGTCACGGGAGATGCATAATTTTGACATGATATAAACAGATCATAAAGGGGATGGCAATGCAGTTTTTGATTTTTCTAGAAAATATGTGAAAACCACATTTCCAGTCATGTCCGTAGCATTGTTATCGGAGCACTACTTTTCGAAGATATCATAAGCTAGTCGGTATCGAGCTTCCGACTTTTCTAGAAGTAAAGACGTAGGTAGCGAATTTGTACAGAAAAGTTTTAGAACTAATTACAGCAAGTTGATTCATTTCAAATCGCAAATATTGAGCAAAAACCATATAAAAACTCACACACAGTTTGCTAAAGTTCCAAGTAATTATCGCACAAGACCATCCTTGATAACACATTATAGACCCTTTATTAAATAGTGAATTCGAGGTTAATTTAATCTTCAGCACAAGTATTATTTTGGTTGTACCAGCGAGTAACGGTTCTGGATATGACAATTTTAATGATTACCTTGCAATTGATTGCGTTTGGCTCCACAAAATTTTTCAAATTCTTAGAGCCTCTTCGGCTCTGGCTCCAGGGTGAAAACAGCACAAGTGCTAGTTTAATGACCCTAACGAAGCTGAAAAACTGGAAAACGGTCGACGTTTCGAGGATCAAATCTATCTCCGTCGAAGAACGAACAAATCTAAAAATGAAAATGGTTAGTAAATGTAAATAACAGTAAAAAGCTATCGCAAGATTTGTCAAGTTTTGAATAGACTTAGACAAGATGACAATAATAATATCATATCCTATAATTACTGGTTAGTGGTCTATTTAGGTAAGTGTAATAATGAGATGATATTTGGGTTACTCTCGGGGATATATAAGGTTTAAAGCTATGTATCGCCCATCTGATGTGTTTTTTGTAAATATTTTGTTTGCTAGACCTTGTACCACAGATCTATATAGCTACGCAACAGATGCCTACTCCGGTATTAAAAGTGTCGCTCGCCAATAATGCAATAAACATAAATATTTTCCTATTTAGACGTGTTTTGCCCCGCCGTGTTGCTAAGTCGCGAACTGTAGTTTACCTTTCATAACACATTATGGTATTAATCATTTTTTTGGCAATCGTATGTTATATTACGTCAAATTAAAGTTCATTATCAGATTCAGTGAATGGTGTTTGCTTGAATATGAGCTAAAACTCACCTTAAATATCGGTGTAAAAGGTCATTACAAATTTTGTTAACTTATACTGTAATATCTCTTATTTGTATTAAGTAATAATATTATCACGCAGGTTTTTGTTTCGAAGATCAAAGGAATTTTTTAAATGTTTATCGACATGTCAAAGTACCATTTAATTTTGTTTTAAACTCAACTATCAATATTTTAAATTTGTTCATTTAAATTGCCGTTTCATTTGTTTTACTATTAATAAAATATCATACTTAATAAAAAATGTGAAATTCGTATTTTTCTAAAAAAATATGTTTGTGTTAATTTGATACGTAAATATTAATAATAAGACTCGATGATTTGAGCGGGTCAAAAAGTCAGCCGAAATATTGTTCGACGTGATAACTTGGCAACACCAACCCGTTTCTAGACGACTGGCTCACCCGCTCGCTAGAGCCGCTGAACATTTTTGGCCCCGCGTAAAAAGCATTGGAAGAGGTATCTGTTGCGTATCTATATAGATCTGTGCTTGTACTCTTTTTGTAGGCCACTGAGCGGTTTCAAAGGGCTCGTCTTTTTATGCCAGCTCTTCTTTGGCTATTATGCTTGACCCAGGAAGGGTTACTTTACGTTGGTTTTCTAGGAAAATACATTTAGTAGGAAACTAGTACTACGCAAGCTCAGAAATAATGCAACATGTCCCTCAATAAAAAACTGTGAGGAGAGAAACTTTATCACTCAGCCACAGATCCGAATTTTATAAATAGTACATGTTCCTCTTAAAACTGTGATAATCTGCATAACGCTCTAATAACGTGGACATTAACTCTAATAATTTTATCTGTCCTAATTTGTTCAAAAATGTTGTAGAACTAATTAGTGCAAGTTGATTCTTTTCAAATACCAAGTATTGAGCAAAAAACTTATTAAAACTCACAAAATTAGGCTGCAGCGACTTTCGTTTTGATTAGAGCAATGCCTCTTTGTATCTACAGTTTAAATTATTGCTTTTACCTTTAGAACGATTGAATATGAGATGCTTTGGAATAATTAATTGACACAACACGTGGATAATTTCACACGAGAAGCCCATATTTAAAATAGGGGCAGAATTCGCATATCGTATGCATGTAAAAATATTTTTGTTGTACTCATACCCTTTTTTGAATAAATTTCAAGCGACCGAAAAGATTTATGGAAAAACATGCGCGTTTTTGTTTGCACTTAATATGCTGGACAGTGGAATATTATTCAGAGGAGTGCAGACAGCATTTCTTTCCAGAATCTTGCCAGAGGGTAATGTTTTACGTAGCGTGAAAGCTCAAGAACCATAACAAATTTTACAAACATGTAAACAAAAATAATAATAATGCCCTTATCTGAAATTATTTCCTAGTCTGCATTGTGAATATTAAATATACCCAAGAATTTTTTTTATTATTTTCATCGTTCCGTACCCAAACTGCATTAATGATACTCTTTTGATCTCGTTTGACTGTCTGGCCCTCACTTTGTAAAACGAATTCCTTATATCAAACATCAGGTAGCTTTTGTAGGAGAGAAATATTGAATTATTAATGATAGGCTATTTTTATAGGTTGAAATTCGAAAAACATCGTAAAACTTATCTTTAACTAATATTAATGAGATAAAAAAATGTTTTATTATATTTAAATGTTTATTTATTTTTAACACTAGGTACCAGATTAAAATTATTTATTTTGAAGTGTAGTCCTAAAAGTGTGAAATGTTTCTGTATGAATTAAGAGTTCTATTTTATTTTCTCTCTATATCAAATAGTTTTACAGCACACAAATTTTACATTAGTTTTTATCTTAGAAATTACCCAGTAATTTAAGCATGTTTCGGTTTGGACTCTTAAGTTTTACATATACAAGGTGATTCACGATCGATGGTAGGTTAGACGTTTATGGAAAACGGAACGCAGGATTTTCCTGAAAATTTGGTATCTTACATTTTCTTACCTGTTATATCGATCTAAACTATTTTCAACATTGCGACGTTGCCGCTTCTCTCAAAAAGTTCCAGCAACTTTATTTTTTTAAATGGAACACCCCATATAATAACAAATTTTTAGAATCGCCCTTTCATTATAATACTTTTTTGTTAATATTGGCCTGTACCCATCTATCCGTTTTCGAGATACAAAATAATTTGTGTTAAATATGGTCCAAAACATGGCCCTAATTAAAATTAAGTAAATTGGTGCTCTCAATCCATGAAAAGTTAATATTTTGGTGGTAGTTTAGACAGACTCGATGTATTTAATTTACACCGTGAAATCGACTCCATATCTTACAGGGCGTGCTAAAATTACTATTAATTCCGTTATTCATAAAAGGGGTCAAAAATTCGTTTTTTCAAATCAAACCCCCTGTCTATCACTTAATAAATTGAAAGACGAAGAAAAATGCTTTAAGATGGCATATCATGCCCTAAAGCTCAATCATCAAGATTTCTTAATAAAGCCACTTTTTGTGAAAAATTATTTTTAAAAAAATTTAATTTTAAGTAACCATGGAAATATCACGCTTATGACAGTTTCGTGACTCTTATAAGTAACTTAAATGAATTAAAATTAGCGAAAATAATTATTCAAAAGAAATTCTTATGAAATTATTTATTTTACATGCACAATGTGATCAAATCATTGCCAGAACTTGCAGAAAATTTAACCAAATGTATCTTGAAATATCACCCATGAACAAGAGGAAGTTTGTACGACTACAAAATAATTCAATTAACATGTGAAAGTACAGAAAATAACAATTAGGAAAAATGAAAAGAATAAAATTTTAAACAAAATAACAAATTTTTACAATAAATGCTGGAAATGTTGTCCATTACATTTTAAACATTTTAGAATGTGCTTTGTACGCGACTCGTGTTTGCCTTTTCAATTTCATGGGGTTCAGATCTTCAATACACCGCACTATTCACCTTCGCAGTTTTTCTTTGGTAGGCACTGGAGTAATGTACACCCTCTCTTTTAAAACACCCCATAAAAAAAAGTCAAGCGGCCTGGGACCGGGTGATCTCAGGGGCCAATCCCATGGCCCTAAGCGCCGAAACCAACGATCATCAAACATTTGGTAAAGTTCCCTGGAAACGTTCTGGGTGCAATGAGCTAGCGCTCCGTCCAGTTTAAACCACGAATTCCTATATTCCTCTAAAGACAAATTTTCAACAAAATCGGTAACAGTCGTCCTTAGTATTTGGACATATCTCTCAGCATTTAGTGTGCCATCATAAATAAAAAAGTAAATTTTATTCTTCTTTAAAATACAGAAAATATTTAGGGCAAATCTATCTTGAAAACCTATTTCTTTTGTCACGTGAGAATTATCATCAGCCCAAAAATGCTTATTCCTTCTATTAAAAATCCCATCCCTTGTAAATTTTGATTCGTCACTCCAAATTATTTTTGACAAAAATTCCGGATCGTCCTGTGTACGTATTAAAAGGGTTTCGCAAAAATGCACTCTACGTTCAAAACCTTCTTCTTTGAGGGCTTGAACTTTAGCAAATTTATACGGATGCATTTTGTCATTTTCCAAAATTCGTTGCACTGAAGCATATGATTCACCCAAATCTTCTTCTGCAGTACGAATGGAAGCGTCTGGATATGCATAAAATGCCAAAACGTTAACGATAATGTCTTCATTTAAAGTAACAGGTTTTGGTAATGATGGAGGCGCTTTTAAATTTGAGCCATAGTTAACGAAATTATTTTGTAATCTTACAATCTTCCTCTCGTTCATTGGTGTTAATTCAGGATACATTTGGTTAAATTTTCTGCAAGTTCTGGCAATGATTTGGTCACATTGTCCGTGTAAAATATATAATTTCACAAGAACTTCGTTTGAATAATCAATATTTACGTTCATTTTGGAAGATTTTTTTTTAACACCGTCAATAATTCATTTAAGTTACTTATAAAAGACATGAAACTGTCATAAGCTGGATATTGGTTACTTAAATTATATA
Source organism: Pissodes strobi (assembly GCA_016904865.1). Taxonomy (NCBI): domain Eukaryota; kingdom Metazoa; phylum Arthropoda; class Insecta; order Coleoptera; family Curculionidae; genus Pissodes; species Pissodes strobi. The sequence goes on along the minus strand of MU183669.1, from coordinate 31,959 downwards.
AAAAATATTTTTTCACAAAAAAGCGGCATTATTAAGAAAATTTGATGATTTAGGTATAGGGACATGATTAAGCATCTTAAAGCATTTTTCTTCGTCTTTCAATTTATTGGGTAATATACAGGGGGCTTGATTTGTAAAAAGAAACTTCTGACCCCTTTTATGAATAACGGAAATAATAGTAATTTTAGCACGCCCTGTATGATATGGAGTCGATTTCTCGGTGTAACTTAAATACATCGAGTCTGTCTAAACTACCACCAAATATCAACTTTTCATGAATTGAGAGCACCAATTTACTTAATTTTAATTAGGGCCATGTTTTGGACCATATTTAACACAAATTACTTTGTATCTTGAAAACGGATAGAAATAGGTATAGGGCAATATTAACAAAAAAGTATTATAATAAAATGGCGATTCTAAAAATGTCTTAATATATGGGGTGTTTCATTAGAAAAAAATCGAGTTGCTAGAACTTTTTGAGAGAAGCGGCAACGGCGCAATGCTGAAACTGTTTTAGATCGATAGAAGAGATAAGAAAATGTAAGATGCCAAAATTTCAGAAAAATACGGGTTGCCGTTTTCCATAAACGTCGTCTAACCCACCATCGACCGTGAATCACCTTGTATTGTTGACATAATAATATAGTGTTTTTTATTTCATATGCTATTCAGAGTTGGACGTATACTGTTCAGATTGTTCATACTTTGACGCACAGCTAAATTGATGCACATAGAATTTAAACGATTAAGTAAGCACAGTTTTTTTAATGAACGGAATACACCAGAAAGTTATGTGACCATCACAAAGGAAGTTCTCACGGAAGCTGCAGAGCTAACAACTTCATGCGAACTTATAAATATACTTAATTATTGTATTAATATTTATTTTTTTTTGTATTCTCGAGCTTGTAACGTGTTAAATAAATGTTTCAAAAACACAGTCTCTGCTTTGTGAGACTTAACTGGCGCAGTCGTTCAGATAGTTGCAGTTTATTCTATCGAAGTTTCACGGTGGCGAAAAACGTAGATTTAATATTTTTGCAACTAAGAAAAAACCTCTTCGCATCGCAACCACACCTCACAGGCGAGGGAAGAATCATTCCGTACAGACACGATCTTGGACAAGGACAGAGACCATGACCATGACACTGACCAACCTTAACCAGGTTGCAGTTATACACGTGATGATATCGGCTCTGACTCACAGCAGTGATATCAAATTCACTGAAATAAAATCTCCTTTATTTCTCTTTAATTTAGGTATAACTAGAATAGCAGAAATTAAACATACTTTTATACATTATATTGTTGTAGGTACTTTAGCTAATTAGGTAATTGAATAATCTTAAATATTTTTATAAAATTATAGAATTAAACCTAGCACTAGAAATAGTGCTTTTACGATCTTGCACAATCTTCTGTTGCATGCAGAACATCTAATTACTAACGTTAGGATTAAGCTTAATAATATTTCACCGCATAAGCGATCTAAAAGAGGCCTTTTAAATATCGTAGGTAAAGACATAAATGGCTTTTTGGGAACTTAGATAGTGACGACAGAGAAAGGTATGACAAAGCAACGTCTTTGGCAAACAATCAGAATTCCGTTAATCACGAAATGTCTCTTCAAATATCCCTCACTAAACAATTAATCAGTAACTATAATAAAACAATTTCTATATAGATGCAAATCACCAATTGATAAAAAGCAAGTTACTGCAGTTTCAGCATAACGTAAATGAAATCTAAGGTGACATTTCAGCATATTTAAGAGCTCAAAATACTCTCGATCAGATCATCAGAAGGTAATTAAATTTTGGCTATTTAGGATGATCTGCTAAATAGCCAAAATTGTATTACCTTCTTAGACAATATAGAAAATGCGGTTATGTTCGCTAAACTGAATACGTTGCATTGTTCAGTAATATCTGCATTTCAATTAAATGAAATGATAAACTATTTGCTGAATACATATGATAATTACAACACCCAATAGTAAAAGTCATTACCCGCAAACACATACTAATTATACCTGCGGAGAAACAATTAAAAGTCTTCGAAAAATGTGAAATAAATGGAGAATACGTCCTTGTTTCCATGCCAAAAATGGTAGAGTTACCAATCGGTTGCCAAATAAAAATTTTGGACTACCATTTTATCAATAAGAAAAACGAAGTTACAGAAGTTCCGCTTAGCTTACCTGAGATTAAAATTTCCGAAGGAAACACGCATTTTCTAAAGCAAGAGCCCATCCAACTTGAATCAATCGACCTGGATGAAATACATCGGCTGAAAGAAAAATCAATACTCCTGAATACTCCTGAAAAATGGAATATGCACTCTGTCGGCTGGAGTTTTATCAACATCATCCTTTCACTTGGAGTAGTAGGAGTAGTCCTTTGGATCTGAGAATCTACATACAAAGAACCCGGAGGAAGACTACCAATCAAGTCGATTAATTTAGCCAATGAAATATTCATCCCCCATGTTTCACTCTTCGCGGGAGGAGTTATGCGAAGACCACAAAGGAAGTTTTCATGGAAACTGCGGATCTAACAACTTCATGCGAACTTAAAAATATACCTAGTTGTTGTATTAACATCATTCATTTCGTATTTTCGAGCTTGTAAGGTATTAAATAAATGTTTTTAAAAACACAGTCTCTGCTTTGCGACTGCATGTACAGGGTGGCTCGTTTATTATCGGATGACCTCTTAACCCATACCTATATATGGTGTTTGAACTTTCGTGGACAAGTATGATCTTCTTTATTTTGAATAGAATATCCTATATATTAAGGCATTTTTGAATTCCTCGAAAAATTCTAAATATATTTCAGATATAAAATATCCTATACCCAAGTCTAACCCAAACTAACCTTTTTGATATATTTTGAATTCTATGTCAAAAATGACGTTTACAGGTCTAAATATAACTATTAATTTCTCCTGTTGAAAGCCTTTATTATTTAATTATTGGAGTTGGTTTCCTTGTAAATTTTGTTCATGAACACAGGAACTAGAGAGCAGAACAGTGAGCGCGTTTATTATTCACGGATGAATCACACTTTTGTCTGCGATCATCTGACGGACGTGGACGTGTCTAGAGGAGACCAAATGAACGATTTGTCCAATGTTGCATATCTCCTAGAACGCATTTTGGAGTAGTGTCATGGTCTGGGCTGGACTATAACTATATGCCCATACGGATTTAGTGATGATAGGGAATGGTTTTTAACCGCTAACTCTTATATCCAACAATGTTTAGCTGATAGTGTTCGCCCAGTTTGTCGGAGAAGACTTTCTTTTAATACAAGATAATGCCAGGCCCCACGTTGCTCGGGTTGTAACACAATATTTACCAGAGGTGAACATTCAGCGATTGTAGTGGCCACCGCGTCGTTCGGATTTATCTGCAATTGAACCCGATGGGATATGTTAGGTAGACGTGTTCAAAATCGACTCCCAGAAACGTTGTCAGATCTGTGAGCAGCCCTCCTTGAAGAATGGGAAAATATTCCTCAAGAAGCCATTCAAAAGTGCATTGAAAGTATGCCACGTCGTATAGAAGAAGTCATAAGAACATGCGGTGGCAATACGCGCTATTAGTTTTTGGGTGTTTGCCTAAGCTACTCGCTAAGGTAATGTAATGTTCTGAATAAAACTGTAACAATTTTTTTAAAAATTAGTATATTCTCTTAAAAAGCAGATATTGACGTGAATTAAAAAATATTTTGTTAAGAGATCACACTTCATATCAAAACATAATGACACTAAATTTTACCGTTCAAATTTTCTTCTACAGGGCGTTAAGTATTAATAGGTAAAAAAGTAGCTTTTGTTTCTTCCTGTATAATAATCAAGCCATCAGTACTTTTTGATAATTTCAGGATGACATTCCGAGACAAATGTTCATATTCTGCTAAAATTTTGACCAAAATCGGAAGACAGTTAAAAAAGTTATGGGTCACTAAAACTAACTTAAATTATCTTGGTCCGGAATTTATTGTCGGGGAGTGTATTTAAGGGCTTCCGGTTAAAACAAGGATGCGAGTCATGAATTCAGGCCTTAGACGCGCCTCATTCGATTTTTTTTAAAGAAAAGTCAAATTTCAATACAAAAACCTTTGAATTTCCAGTTTATCAAAATAGGTAGGTGGTCACGTTAGATATAAAGCTGTCATAATAGATAATAGTACTATCAGATTTGGTAGTGTGTTTTCTCCATTCAAAGAACCCCGCACTGTTTAAATGCAAATTGGTTGCCCGTGATTGAATGTAATTTAGATATATTATTAGGGATGTCCTAAGCATCATTTTTTATCATGGACACAACCTCTAATATCGAAAAGCAGACTAACTATGACAGATCTTGATGATCGAGATGTCGATTTCTACTAAGTCGACCAAGGTAAATCGAAAAATGGCAACCATTTTGACATCTGTCAAAATTCTGCCGACAGCACTCATCTTTTTCAGTTTTTGATATTTTATAATGTCATTTGACCTTTTAGACTTGTATGAACATTGTGAGTTCAAAAAAAAAAAATGACGGAGCTGTCAGATCCTGTCATTTGTTTTAATAGAGAAAAAGCCTTAAATCTGGTCTTTTTCATTTTAAAGTAGTTTATTTATGATAAAACATGAAAAAGCTTTATACAGGATTCAGATTTAATTTTTTCGGTTAGATTGAGTATATTATTGGGGTCTAATATTTATTTATTAAACTATTTCGGTTTCCTTTTTGTTTAGAACGATAAATATTAAGAAATCTATTTGAAATGCTGCTATAAATTTTTAGATGATTTTCACGATTTGCAAAAGGAGTCATAAGGCTGTTTTCATTTAGATAGTACGACAACTCCCAAAAAAAAGACTTTTTATTGCAAATATCCAAAAATGTATCTTCGATTTCATTAATTAGTTTTTTATTAAATATAATATAGGCTGCTAAAGCTATTTCCATAAGAGACCATAATTCATATCTCAAGTTCATTAAAAGAGTATTTACTAATTTCAAGCAGCCCATGAAGGGTATGACTTAAAGCTTAAACTCACGTTCTTTGGAAATACGAAAACATGAAGTTTAGGCCCATTTTTATGGTTTTCATTACAGACTTTTTGAGGCATAATTACACTAAGTACCACTTATCAAAAAACTAGCCGAAACCTAGCGAAAAAATACAATTGCACACGAACAAAATATAAAACTGTGCTGTAACATCAAGTGGGCATTGGCTGTTCACAAGCTGGCCCAGCGGCACACATTAAAGTATTGCATAAAAGCAACAGGTCTTTTAGTTTGAAATATATGGTTTTACGTATTTAAAAATACGCCTAACATTATAAATTGTATACCTAAATATACAACGAAATATTAGGTACAAGTTTCACGCACTTAAAAGCAGTCCCGATTTCAGAAAAATGCCAGAAAATAACACAAATTAGCGTCGTCACCTCGAGTTAGACGCGGAATTTTAGTCGTCCAGCGTGACAATCAATGTTAAATACGAACGTACGCGCGAAAAAAATAATCAGTAATTTTACTAGGCTCCCATTCTGTGATATTCTTATGGCAAAAGCATTTACCTAGATGTTATGATGTCACTGAAGTTTTAATATTAGCCAGTAGGGCTTTCTGTAGGAGGTAATAGTTTGATGTATCCTTGGTGTGCGACCTGCTTTATAGTTCTATCTTTACTTAACTACGTTTCCGCTCCGTATGGTAGTATAGGCCATGCATAATATTTGAGTACTCTCATTCAAAGTGTTAAGGGAATATGCCGCATAACCGCAGTTTGACTCCTTTATCACTACTTCATATCTGATTAAGTGTAGCGTATATGTATATAAAACGTGATATATATTCTATGTTAGCAACGTCGATGTTCAGATTAATAATACCATTTGCCAGTATACCCCAACTCCCGTACGCACAGAGTCAATCAGAATCGCTGAAGGCGTGGCCAAATTTTAAATGCTAGTTTACCCATGTCTTTACGGTGCAACTGTTCTGGTGGTGCTGTGCCTGTGATACGAAAACCCGGGTTCTTCTTCCGTCGGTGTGTTTTTTATTTTTTAAGGTTATGTTTGTAAAAAGGTTTTTCTTCATTTTGGGCATGCCTTGGTTTAGTTTTGATTAGTTTTTGTTGCTTGCGCCCCCGTAGCGAGCGAAGCGAGTCGAGGGCCATGCATGAAGTAAAATATTAAACATTCTTAAATAGTAAGTAAACGTTTCGATCCTGATTGGCTGTGTGCATATGGAAATTAGGGTATGCTCCATGTGGCTGACGGCTTATTTTCATCATTTTGGCTTTGCTGATGTTAATTTAAAGCTCAAATAATGTTCTACTGACGTTGTTATGCAGCCTATTTTGAAGATTTTCAAACATGATATTTATTGGGACACCTTTGCCGTTGATAATTCTGTTTTCGCCTCCTAATGCTAGTCTATTTCTCAAAATAGATATTAGGCAGATTATGTGAAAGTATATATTTATATATTCTTGATGAAAGAAAATAAATGATTCTGTAATTACTTTTTTATTTGCTTTTATTTCCGCGATCTGGTTCCAATAAAATTCTCTTAAGATTCTGATATTTTAGACTCAATACTTATGTCATGCAATCGGTCCAAGGAAAGGTCATGTTTCATATTATCAAAACCATCTAATAATCAATAAAACATATATAGAGAGCGTCTTTGGTCTCTAGGCTCCTAATGAATCCAAACTGTGTCTCTCATTATTTACATTTGGAGTGGATCCGGGAATGCACCACATGAAGAAGAACCTTATGTGCATGAACTCATGAGACTTATAAACAAAATGATATAAATTTAAAAAATATAAAAGAACTTGATTGAAAACGTAATAACCTGATATATGCCCACAAATATAGAACTAGATCACATCGGAAGTAACGATATAAGACAACAAATTATTACGAAATCCAAAATCAATTTCAACAAATTAATGATAAACGCAATATGCATAAGGTATCTATCGTCACATCATACTATTAATTAAGAGTTATCAGTATAATACGTATTGCTGCTAAACCTTGTGCGCGTCTACCATGGTATACGTGTCCGTAGTTGTACATAAATAATTCTTAACGAATTAGTTATGAGAATACCATTACGTAAAATTATTATAACCTGATAGTTAATCAGTCAGAACGATAATGTTTATCATTTACCACGATATATTAAATGAGAAAAATAAGGAAATATAATATCGACAAAAATATTGCGAGCATTAATCGAACAACACTAGGAAAAATAGTCTCTCAACCAGAGGTATACTTAAATTAGCATAGGTAAGCTATGGTTACACTTAAACAATTCCAAAAATATTTATATCAATACAACGCAGAAAAGAAGTAAAACACGAAATTTAAGACAACGCTGAAAATACTAAAAACTTGCAAATAACATTATGTGGAAGCTCACAAGCGTTCTGTAAACACAACACTAATCTCATCTGGTCTCCGCCGATATCACCACCAGCCTTCTGAACGCAGACTGCTAGGCGCTAGGGACCCATAAACTATCAGTGGCATTTGAGGTAGTGCCCACCTGGACACCCCGTAACTCTTTGGTTGCAGTCGGTACAAAAAAAATAATCAACCGGATTGACTGGTAGCTACTTGGTTAGCTACTTAACTCGCTCCAAATAAAACCCTAAAAGGGAACAAGCTCTAAGTAAGTACTCTCCTGCTACAATTTTAGACAGCCTCCTGTTCTGAACACTCTCCACACAAAGAGTATTTAAAAATAATAAAAATACCTCCATAGTAATTTGGCAATACTTGACAAAATGGCGAAGGCCATATAACCAATATTATTATCACCCTATAGGTAATTGGCATAATAAAAAACCCTAAGGAAAACTAAACAATCTATCCGGTCTTTTACTTTAATTTACCTTCTTAAAAATTAAAACCCTAGGCAAGATGGGCTTATGCAATTAATAATAAATCATTCACTAAGGTTATGTAGTACTTTAAAAGTTCTTGTAAGTAATCAAAAATTTAAAGTAGAAAAGAAATGTATTAAAAATCATATACAACCATTATACAACCTATATCCTATTAGACAATACGAGCTCCCATAAAGACAAATGATTCAGTCGACTACAACATGATACCGAGGACGGCATCATGAATTACTATTCAATATGCTTTATTTTCCCAGAATATTACTTCATGTAAAAGTAATGAATAGAGTAAAGTTACACTATGCCTGTTCCAAGTCCAAGTTATCTTATGTCTGATGATATTGTATGAATCATGCAGCATGATATAAAAAGTGCATGAATTAACAAATTTTGAACATGATTCAAGAATAACACTTTCTATATAGCAGTATTCAAACCCCCTCTGAGAACCGTTAGAAAACTATATTTTAATGATTTACACCATGAGGAAAAAATCCCCGTGTACAGAAAATAAATGAGTATGCACAAAATGAAAAATATATATATTTACCTAGCTACGTAGGGTTTTGGTGGTTATGACGAATGGGAGCAAGGCTCTCTCCTACAGGCACCCCTTGAGGAAGGCAGACGGCGTATTTTATTCCGGAATCTTCTGCACGTAGCCAGTTAACAAAAAAAACTTGAGTGCAGACAAAATCCAACAAATCCATTAATTTACTCCACCAAACAGTAAACTATGCCAACTTCTCTAGCTCGAAATAAGATTATCCTCATAAGGGCGAATTAGAAATTCTTAAACTATTCATAAGGTTCGCACTACCTCCCATTAGGAGGGTTTAACAAAAAAGAGAACGAGGTCAAGTCAAAATCGTCCACCTCAAACGCCAAGGTTAAATGTTTAAGGGCCAGCAAAAATTCGACCAATAAGCCAGCTTTACTATGTCCTACGACAAGACGTATAATACAAAAAAATGGTTGCCATCAAATTAGAAACATCTTCAATACGCAATAAAACGTACCTAAAGCCGTATAATCTTATGTACTCCTGGCAGGACAAAGAAAACCGACGATAAAGCCCTTATTAACAATGACTAATCAGACAGAAAATACCTCATTCCGGCCCGCGGCCATTTTAAACTCCTGACATCAAAATCGCTAAACACATGAATACGCGGCACAATAATTCACGCCTAAACGTACCTTTAACCAAGAGCCTGCGTCTCTGTGGGAACCAGCTGCGAAACAACCGGGTGATGTTGCCAAATTTAGGGAACACATCAATAAATATGTTGTTTCTTGTTGCCTTGGTCCGCAAACACATCAAAATCGCACGGGGATCGCTAGAGAAAAATGTACACTTGGCAACATTCCAAGGGTACCAACCAAAGTTAGGCATCCAATAATTAATGTCAAAGTTAGCTGTCTCATCTCATCTGAAGGATATCATATCAGAAATAAACATTGACTAAATTTTTAACTTCTCCTATTAAATATTGAAACAAATCCAGGAAAATAACCGACAAACTCCGAAACGAATATTTCTGACATCCATGAGACTGTTTCAATTTTTGTTATCATCGAGAAAGTGATTATTCAGGAAAGTAAGAGAACTATTGACTGTATTGAAATGCAGAGCTATAAATGCTTGTAACTTTGAAGGTCTCCTCGATAGCGATGACCAGAATACCGTACGATTTATTGATTGATTATGTGCTAAGCCAGTTAAAATGTTCATAAAACCTGATCGATACTATCAACCAGCCCAAGAAAATCATGTTACGGATACGACCAAAAAACTCTCAATTTTTCATCGAACAGCCCGATAAAAGGCTAGGGTCATACGACAAGCATGCAGGTATCTAGACGAATATGTAGTATTATATTTAGCTTGACGGACTAGCATAACAGATGTAGGATTAAAGGTAAACTAACTGACTTTATTTGACCTCTATCTGTTACATATTTTCATACTAAATTGACATGTAACAGTATCCGTCTTCAAAAAGCCCATGACCTGTATGTCTCTCTATATTATCTAAAACTCGCTTGGTTTAAGTAGAAACCATTTTCCTAATTGTCAGAATGAATCTTTATTATATATTTTAAAAACTTGCTTAGACAAAATCTAAAATAATTGCCCTTAGTGAATCACAATGCATTTTCTATACTCTGGTAAGTACCTTGTTTCCTCACGAGAAAACAATTATCCAGGTTAATCAAATACCTTTTGATGTTGCCGGTAAACAGAACACGGTCAAGTTTAAAATAGCTGAAACCAGGGAAAGCTTTAGATGCAAAGCCAGATTATTCACCTAAGGAAACTTTAACTAAGGATTAGACCTTGCCTTTACGTTTTCACAAGCTGGCACACTTCATTAACATCAGACTCCTATTGAGCAGTAAGTGGATTGTATAAGTAATCATTTAATGTGGAAGTATAAATTTGTGTAAAGATACTAAAGATACTATAGCCAGTGATTACAGTTATTTTTAAAAATATCACTGTAAATATATCTTGTTTATATTTTATTATTTGACTGCAATAATTTGTTTAACGATATTCAGTAGTTCGGTGTTCAAGTTCTATTGTAAATAGGTAAGTTTTTCTTCTTTTGTTGTTAATATTACGGGCAATATAACTTCTAGAACATGTAGAAGGTCGGTTGCAGGGATTATATAGCAAGCAAGAAGAAAATTGAAGGTGAAGTTGCTCTATTTCGATCTTTCTTTTCGTCTCTCTTGATATCACCATCTCCTTTGCCAACAGTAGTTTTCAATAATGCACCAAATTAAAAGCAACATGGGAATAACAAGTTTAATTGCAGAGTTGATGAAGATCGGAAACAAGTGTTTCTGTTTTTTTTTTTGGTATAGGATCCAACCGCGAATCTCCTAGACATTCAGAAATTATATTAATGTCATAGGTAGAGATGTATGTAGAGACCTGGCCTGCTACTGTCAAAGTCAATAGAGGGTAATAGATAGCAGTAGTCATATTTTTAGATATA